>OVAU01002137.1:354-12264 GCA_900406315.1 Biscutella laevigata subsp. laevigata
CAGATATATTCAGTGTGGTAGGTCGTGGAAGTGGAAGATGTAAGGAGATTTATATATCTGCAGCAGATTATCATTGCGCACACGCATATATTTTGCGTAACTGTGATTACTTTCGGCCACTTGAGGAGTATTTTAATTTGAGATATATATATATATATATATATATATATATGAGATATAGACTTTAAGTTTTCAAATAACTTATGTTGGTTTGTTTGTACAACATGTTCGAAGCTCGGATTCGTTTCATGTTTCCTACTATAACTGAAGATGAAGTTAGTACAAAAAGAGACGCAGAATTCCCTAACTGGGTTAGACAATATGTATGTATATTTTTTACTAAACACTGTATTCAACATTTAAGCATATAAATGGATTATCAATGAATATGTCAAATAACAGGTGCTTACTAGAATTGGGACGAACGAGGAGTTTTCAATATGGGTTCAAGAGTTAGTCCAAGGTCCCATACACAAAGTCACATATCTCGAAAGAAAACTTATAACTACGGAATATGTGTGAAAGGAGAAAATTATGCAGATGCATATGATGAAGCTGATTTTTATGGGAACATAACAAATATCATTTAGTTAAAGTATGCAAGATTCAGGAACTTGAAGATCACATTATTTAAATGTGCTTGGTACGACCCGAGGGACAGTAGAGGAACAAGAAAGAGCAACGGGGGTGTTATCGATGTTCTCGCATCCGAGAAATATAACAAATATGAGCCTTTCATTTTGGATAATTAATATTTATTTTATTTAATCATACTATATACAGAATAATAGATCTTTAGTAAGTAAAGTTATACGTACGTTACAACTTCTCAGGTCGATCAGGTTTGTTATGTACCATACCCCTCCACGAAACACCAGAAGAAATCATGGCTCAATGTCATGAAAGTCATTCCTCGTGCAACTATTTCAGGGGCATATACAGACGTCTTACCTCCTATTTTGCAACAGGAAACTGATGTTGATGTTGAAATAAATACTTTTGAAGAGGTGGTCGTGGATAATTTAGTAGATGGATCAGGTGATGCTGAGGATATTCAGTTCAAATTGGAAGACGCTGAACTTGAAGATGAATTTCTATGTAATTTATCTTCTTCTCATGATGATGATGATGAAATTGTTGAACATTAATAGTATGTTGTAAAATTTCTCTTCCAAACTATGTCTGTTTCGGCTTTTAAAAACGCTTAACCCGAAAAATCTATCAAGCAGAGCACGCTTAAGGAAATTCATTTTTATCCATAAACATTTAAAATAGTATAATACTACCTCAATGGTTCCCTTACTCTACACTGGTACTCCTAAACCCTGATAGCCCAGGGTTCGAACTCAAGTTAACGTGGTTTTTTTTTTTTAAAGCATGTAGTCGCTCTATAGTCGCCAATACAGCTTCTCCGCAGCGACCACATGAGAAGAGCGACTATGGAGCGACTACGTACAAAGAAAAAAACAACACAAGCCTGGGTTCGAACCCTGGGCGTTGTGCGTTGAGGAGTACCAGTGTGGAGAGAAGGAACCAATCAGCTAGTATCAAACTACGTTAATTGATTACGGATATTAATATATATATATCCTTAAGCGTTCTCTACTTGCTTCGTATTTAGGGTTTAACATTTTTAAAACCCGAAACCCGAATTATAAAACTGGGAGACGTGTATAGCTTCAATTACCCAAAGTATCATATCCATTTCACTCGAACGGATTAAATATTTAAATTTAAAAAAATCATTTCGTTACAACTCCGATGTAAGAGGTTTCTTGCTAATTGTATTGCTAATGTTATACTTATGTTACACTTTCTAACGGTACAAATTTTCTTTTTTCAGAACAAGATAATTCAAGTTCAACCTTGATTGTATCAAGCAATAAAGATCACATACGACCCAAAGCGATTCAAATTCAAGAAACGGAATATATTAACTTCGATTTCCCTAACAGTGGTCGCTCATTAGTCGCTCAAAGCGACTACAAAGCGACCACGTTCTGAATATTTCAAGGCCTTAGCATATTTCAAAGGTTCAATTATCCTTCGTAGTCGCTCGGTGGTCGCTTATGAGCGACCACGTAGCGACCACGTTTAGGGTTTGTTAACCACAATCCGAATCCTAAAGGTGGTCGCTTCGGAGTAGCGAAAATTCAGACGTAGCCGTCCGGTAGTCGCTTATGAGGTACCCCAAAGCGACCACATCTAGCAAACCCTAAACGTGGTTAACAAACTCTAAACGTGGTTATCAACCCCTAAACGTGGTCGCTCCAGGGTAGCTCATAAGCGACTTCCGGGCGACTACGTCTGATTTTTTGCTACTCCGAAGCGACCACCTTTAGGGTTCGGATTATGGTTATCAAACCCTAAACGTGGTCGCTTCGTGGTCACTCAGAAGCGACCACCGAGCGACTACGTAGGATAATTGAACCTTTGAAATATGCTAAGGCATTGAAATATTCAGAACGTGGTCGCTTTGTTGTCGCTTTGAGCGACTAATGAGAGACCACTATTAGGGAAATCGAAGTTAATATATTTCGTTTTTTGAATTTGAATCGCTTTGGGTCGTATGTGATCTTTATTGCTTGATACAATCAAGGTTGAACTTGAATTATCTTGTTCTGAAAAAAGAAAATTTGTACCGTTAGAAAGTGTAACATAAGTATAACATTAGCAATACAATTAGCAAGAAACCTCTTACATCGAGTTGTAACGAAATGATTTTTTTGAATTTAAATATTTAATCCGTTCGAGTGAAATGGATATGATACTTTGGGTAATTGAAGCTATACACGTCTCCCAGTTTTATAATTCGGGTTTCGGGTTTTAAAAACGATAAACCCTAAATATGTATCAATTAGACAACGCTTAAGGATATATATTAATATCCGTAATCAATTAACGTAATATGATACTAGCTCAATGGTTCCTTCTCTCCACACTGGTACTCCTCAACGCACAACGCCCAGGGTTCGAACCGAGGCTTGCGTTGTTTTTTTGCTCTGTACGTAGTCGCTCAGGGTGACCCCGGAGCGACTACAGGACTATCACCCGGATTGATTACATGGCAATACGAGTTAGAACATGGTCACTCCGTAGTCGCGCCGGGGTCGAATCGTAACGACTACGAAGCGACTACCTCGCGACCCTAGTTTTGTTTGACTTCGTAATTCATAATGCCATTATTGTAGTCGTTCCGTCGTCGCTTATGAGCGACCACAGAACGACTACCCTAACGTTCGTTTATGTAGAGTTTCCCATACTGCGAAGCAATTACTGCTTTACTAGAACGGTTACGAAAACCTAGGTAGTCGCCCGGTAGTCGCTTATAAGCGACTGTCGGACGACTACTGAATGAGAGAGCGACTACGAAACGACGTTACTTGTAGTTGCTCCGTCTAAATCGTCTTCTTCACTCTCTTTCCTCCTCCTCCGCCGCAAACAGTCTATTTCTACACTGAAATCCTCCAAAAAATCTCAGATTTCTCGCCGGATAATCAACAAAACGATGTCTCGATGTTCAGGCTTATCCTCTAGGCAACCATCAACGCCGAATTTGGGTGCGAGATACACTTATGTCCCGAACCTAAATATATATTCGCTAGATTAAGTACCCTCCGTCGCCGGCCAACCAGATTTTAGGCCGCAACCTCTCGTCCAGACGCAGCTGTTCCCGGGCCAGCATCCCGGAGCCCTGCAGTTCGGGTTCAATCAATGGCCCAGAACTTCCTCGGTCATGCAGTTCATGCTAAATCTCGGAACTCCGACGTCGCAGCGAGTTCCAGAGGCGCATCCCGAGGCCGCTGCCTCCGCTGGCATTACTCCGCCTCCGCCGGTCGTGGAAGAACCGGCTATCCCATTGGACGTTTTGCTTCGGATGGAGGGCTGCGAGAAATTACCGCAGCTCGACCCGGAACTGATCAATGCCGCTCTCGGGTAATTTAAAATAATAGTTTTAATTATTTATTTTTATTTTAGAATATTTAGACTGGTTTTGGAGTATTTAGAAATATTTTAGAATATTTAGAATATTTAGAATGTTTTAGAATGTTTTTAGGAATTTTAGAATATTAATCATATTTAGAATATTTATTATGTTTTGCATGATTTTTGAATATTTTTAGGTATGTTAACAATAATTTCGAATGATTTAACTTTTAATTTTATGTTTTAAAATATTTTGAAGGTTCGATCGTGACGATAAGACTATCGTTCCTGCCATCACGAGGGTTTTCATGGACAAGTTCGACGGTCCGTACTGCAGTTGGTCTGTAGTGCCTCCCCATGTTCGTGATCAATACTTCCACTCCTTCGCGGTAAGTCATCTTTTATTTCAAAAAATTAGTTATACATTTTATTTTGATCGTTTCTAACTTAAATTTTTTTCTGTGTAGCATAAGTATAACTGGAACCCGGCTATTACCGGATAAGTGCGCGAGCAGTTCGACATCGTCTTCAAACGCCATCTTAAAGTCAATGTCTCCCGGGTGAAGCGATCGGGAAAGCGTCCCCCGTGNATTTTTTTCTGTGTAGCATAAGTATAACTGGAACCCGGCTATTACCGGATAAGTGCGCGAGCAGTTCGACATCGTCTTCAAACGCCATCTTAAAGTCAATGTCTCCCGGGTGAAGCGATCGGGAAAGCGTCCCCCGTGGATTACTGAAGACATTTGGACGGAGTTGGGGTCCATTTGGAACACAGATGAATCGAAAGAGAGGAGCAGGAATGCTTCTGTCTCTCGGAACTCGGATCGTGAAGGCTTCGGTCCCAACAAACATCTCAGCGGGCAGAAATCGTATTCCCGCGTTCAGCGGGAAATGGTAAGTAGTTTAAGTCATTTTCTTATTTATATATTTACGAACTTCTAATCTAATTTACAAATTTTTTCTTGTAGACACATGAATTAGGCAGAGAGGCCACTTATGACGATGTCTTCCAGAGGACTCATACTAGGGCAGATGGGACATTCGTGGATGCCAAGGCGAGGAAAGTCAACGAGAACTTCACTCAGAAGTTCCAGGAGAGGGTGTCGCAGCTGGATCCCGAGCAGGCGTCAGATGGCACATCCCACCCTCCCCAGTTTATCGCCGAACAAAGGAACGCTTTGTTCCTTGAGGTATAACATAACCAAAATTTAAATTACTTTTCTTACTTTTTTTTATGCAATGTATTTTTATTCTAACTTAATTTACTTTTTGTTTAGTCTACTTTTGAGGACGAGCGAGGTCGCCTTTTCGGTGTTGGTAGTCCTAGTCGGTCGATGGGCAAAGACCCCCCGAGCGGTTCCGGTTCCTCGTCTTCGACTGCCGTATTCCAGTCGCTCCGGGAAGAGCTTCAAGCGTCCAAACAGAGGATTGCGGATCAAGAAGCGTGGAAGGAACAATAAGAAGCTCGGAACACACAGCGAGATGCCCAGCTGGAGGCTGTCATGGCTTTATTAAGGCGGCAGAACCGGGACCTCGCCGATACATTGTTTCAGCCTCCGTCGACGAACCCGCCTACGGACCGGAACTCCGCTTTCTAGACCGCCGACCTCCATGACGATCCTGAGACCACGCAGCCGTAGTTCTTTTTTTTCCTTTTACATTAAAACAATTGTTTTTTTTTAATTTAAAAAACAATTTTATTTTTAATCATATTTTATTTTTATTTTCATAATTTTTATAATTGTATTATTAATTAATAATTAGTTTTTAAATTATATAATAATTATTAATTAATTTATTAGTTATTAATTATTTAATTAGAAGCGACTACCGAGCGACTACTAGTGTTAGCGACTACCGAGCGACGACGCATTCGAGCGACTACAGAACTACAACTATAGTAATCGACTTCAATTCGACTACACAACGACATAAATAAACGACTACATGAGCGACTAATACGTAATCGACTACCGAGCGACTACCCATGCGATCGACGACTAAGCGACGACAAGGGCGACTACGTAACCGAGCAACCGTAGCGACTGCTTAGGCGACTACGTCCTAGTTGCTTATATGAGCGACTACCTAGAGCGACTACGTTGACCAGTCGTTTCTTACGACCCCTTTCGTAGTCGCTACGTGTAGTCGCTCTTCAACGACTACGTCAGCACGTCGCTTCGTAGTCGTTGATGAGCGACTGTGAAGCGACCACGTAATTTAGCGACGAGAAATAAGCGACCACATAATTTAGTCGCTTCGAAGTCGCTCTAGGTCACTTAGCGACTGCGAAGCGACTCCCAGCGCAGTCGCTTATCGCGTGTTTTCTTGTAGTGTACAAAACCCGCGAACGGACCCAAACCGAACGGATCCGAGAAGAGGCGAAGACTTATAAAAGAAAATACAAACCATGAAAACCAATACAAGATTATTCAGAATAAAAAAGAACTTCAAAAAACGTTTTCCATTCGAACAACGTCCATCCATTCCTTAGCATCTTCTTGAGCAAGACGTGATGTTTCTAGCCAAGCTATGTTGTTGTGTTGGTACATGAGAGTATTCCTAGCTTTCCTTATTCGCCAAAGTGTGGAAATGAATAATTGGTTGAAGTAGAACTCCGGTTGGGTTGGGTGGTAATCTCGGATAAGACCATTTAACTTTGTCAACAAATCAATAGAATGATCATAAATTTGAGAACAAGTAAACATGTCGCTCTCCATATTGCTTGAGCGTTATTGCATTCAAAGAAGAGATGCATATTCGTTTCTTCCTCTTGAAAACAACGAGGACATATGAGAGATGATAACACATGTCTTCTCCTTAGATTCTCACCCGTTGCCAAAGAATTTGTTACCAATCTCCATAAGAAATGGTGAAGTTTAGGTGTTGTTTACAGCTTCCAAATTAGCCGACGAAAGGTTAAAGATGGCTCTGGCTGTAATGTGGTTTCTTGAGTCGCAAGAATGTAGGCCGACTTAACTGAATAACTTCCCGAGCGAGAATAATGCCACAATAGCATATCCGGTTGTAATCTATTTGAAAGTCTTATGTCCCGAATGAGGGGAATATCATCATCACATAAATGAGTTAGGAGTTTATCCTCGTCCCAGCAGCCAAATGGTGAAAATAGATCACATACTGGGAAATCCGACCTTCGTGAATCCCTTGGTTTAGGCGGCGTCGGGGGGTTTGTTGGAAGCCAATGATCTTTCCATGTGCTAATAGATTGTCCATGGCTAATTAAACATCTGATTCCAGACTTTAAAAGATCTCTCCCTTGTAAGATAGATCGCCATACATAAGAAGAATTTGGAGCTATATGAACTAATAAAGGATTGAAGTCGGGAAAATACCGTCCTTTTAAAGTTTTAGCCACCAAGCTATCTAGATATTGTAGAATCTGCCATATTTGCTTGCCAAGTAAAGCATCGTTGAATTTCTCTATATCTCGAAAACCCAAACCTCCATTATCCTTTAGCTTGCACAATTTACTCCATTTCATCCAATGCATTTTCTTTTTATCGGCACTTGAGTTCCACCAACATTTTGCCAAAACATCGTTGATTTCCTTGCATATTGTCTTGGGCAATTTGAATACTTGCATAGTATATACCGGCATAGCCATTGCAATTGACTTGAGTAATACTTCCTTTCCTCTTGGAGATAGAAACTTTTTACTCCACCCTATTGTTCTTTCTTTTACTTTCTCAACAATATATCGAAAGAGTTCAATCTTCTTAGAGCCAAATTGTTCTGACACTCCAAGATATTTCCCATGGCCATCGTCATTGTGAATTCCTAAAAGATTTCGTAATCTAGTCTTCATCGTCGGGTTAACATTTTTGCCAAAAGAAATTGCCGACTTGTTCAAGTTGACTGCTTGTCCCGAGGCTTTTTCATATTGGCTTAAGACACTTTGAATTGCTTTTGCAGAGCGGACATTAGTCAGTGTAAAGAAAAGTGTGTCATCCGCAAAAAGGAGATTATTGATAGCCGGGCTTCGAGTGCTGACTTTTATTCCTTGGATTGATCGAGTAGAGCCCGCCTTTGTTAACATGTGAGATAACACTTCTGCACATAAATGAACATGTACGGAGAAAGCGGATCTCCTTGACGTAATCCACGTTCAGGTGTTATTAACCCTTCTGAAGTCCCATTGATAAGAACCGAGAATTTTACCAAGGTAATACATTGCATTATCCAATATCCATCTCGGTGCAAACCCCATTCGAATCATTGTTTCTCTTAAAAATCCCCACTCTAGACGATCATAAGCCTTCACCATATCCGTTTTGATAGCCATATAGGGATTTGATTGAAGTTTCCGCGTTCGCAACGAGTGATAGACTTCTTGGGAAAGAATGATGTTGTCCGTAATTAATCTATCCGGTATGAAAGCAGTTTGATGTTCAGATATCAAACGGGAGAGATGTGGCTTCAACCTCTTCACAAGAATTTTTGAAATTATCTTGTAACTTACATTGCACAGAGATATCGGTCTGAAATCCTTCATAGTGTCCGGTGGATCAATCTTCGGGATGATACATAGATTCGTTCTATTTATTGATGTGTCCAAAGAATCGTTATTAAAGAATTCCTGAACCTCATGTACCACAACAATTTTAATCGTCGACCAGAACTGATGATAGAAAACACCCGTAAATCCATCCGGCCCTGGAGCTTTGTGCGAACCAATGGAGAAAGCAGCAATCTTGACATCTTCCATTGTTACCGGTTTAACTAAATCCATATTAATCTCCGATGTATCTTTCTGTTCAAAACCATTGAAAATCGACTCGAACTCAATGGTAGGAGAGTTCGATGTCGAAATCGATGTTTTAAACATGTTATCAAAATATGAAGTCGCAATATTAGCAATTGCAGAAACATCTCGGAACACTTCACCCGCGTCGTTTTTTATTTGGGAGATGCGATTTTTAATCCTCCTAGTCTTTGTTACGGCGTGAAAATACTTCGTGTTTTGGTCTCCAGTACGCAACCAGGTATTGCGACTCTTTCTTTTCCAGAATGTTTCTTCTTCACGATAAGCTTGATTCAACCGAAACCGTAGCTCCGAAATCGTTCCTCTGGTCATATTACTACTGGAGATTGCTGAATCCAAATCGCTCTTAATCTGCTCAATTAGTCTTGAAGAATCAGCTATATGTTGTCTTTTCCAATTGCTTAAATTTGCCCTGCAAGTTTTTAATCTTGCAGAACAATTTAAATTTGCAACTCTGGAACGATTGGATCTCCATCCGACAATAGTAGATTGTTGGAATCCCTCCTTATCAAAATGTCGTGAATCTTAGACAAATCGATGAGCTATGGTAGGAGCAGATATCACAATTGATGTTACAATTGGTCTGTGATCTGATTCTGAGAATTGAAGGAATTTTGACGTTGAAGCTGGAAAAGCTTCATGCCAAGAACTGTTAGCCATCGTTCTATCTAAGCACCTGGTTACATAGAATTGGCCGCGTTGTCCCGCCCAAGAGAATTGATCACCACTGTTAGGAAGGTCAGTGAAGTTGCAGTTCCTGATCATATTTCGGAAAGTTTGAAAAGAGGCTTCTGGTCTTATACGGCCTCCACGTTTTTCCGAATTACCAAAGATTTCGTTAAAATCACCGGCAATGAACCATGGCCATGTTCGTGTTGCACTTATTCGTTCCAATTGCTCGCAAAGGTGATGGCGATATTGAGGATTTGGATTGCCATATACAAAGGAGTAGTGAAAATTCATTCCATTAAAGCAGACAAAAGCATCGACCAAATTACAGGAAAAAGAAATAACGTTAAACTGAATTTGAGAAGACCAGAAGATAGCTAATCCACCACTAAGTGCTATGGGAGACACCATTGTTGAATTTGTAAAGCATAATCTGCATCCAATGTCACAGAGATGATCATCGAATTGCTTAGTTTCTGAAAGGCAAAGCATGTCCAGAAGATGCGATTGCTTCATCTCCTTTAGGCGTCGAAAAGTTGAGGTATTGCCAACACCTCGGCATTTCCAAACGGCTGTATTCATGCTGAATTTGGTGATTTCGGGTTCACCATACCTCCCACCTGTTGATCCATTGTAGTACTGTTGCTCTCTCCAATTTCTCGGATAGAAATTTTCAGAGCAGGTTGGTTGTCAGCTTCGTCTTCTGCCTTACGTTTCCAGAGAAACGAGAAATCCATTGGTGATGGCTGTTGTGTAACTGTTGATGGAGGTTGGACCAGAACCTCAGAAGCAGAGTCAACTCGCAAAGTGACTTCATGTTGCTGATCTTCCTCGCGTGACACAATAACAGTAGAGGGAGAGACAATGTCTACTGGAGGAAATGAAGTCGAAATATCAGTGTGTGGATGATGATGATTGTCATTTGAATGAACCTCAGATGGAAGCACATGAGGCGGAATCACAGTGACTGTTGTAGCATTGATGATAAGAGCCGAATATGGTTGTGGCAATTGATTCGAATGAGGAAGAGAATTGTCATTGTCATCATCTGAATCAGAATATAGACCTGGAACTCCATTCGATCCACCAGCTTGAAGAAGACATTCACCCGATTCATGAGTTATGATCCCACAAATCTGACAAAAGCCTCGTAGTATCTCTCCCAGAACAAATTAAAAATTCTTCTGGAACCGTAAAGGCTCGTTGAGATTCTAGTTCATGCAGATACGAAAGTATTGGACACAGATAGCATAACGAGGATTATATTCAACCGTCAAATAATCTCCGATTTCCTCTGCAATATGAAGGACCAACATATGATCCGCAAAAGCCCATGGATCTCGTCGAAGAACCATTGTCATAGATTCTTCAGTCGAGAAAACGAATTGAAATCTTTGGTTTTGAAGAATCCGGCCGTGAACATACCCCTCCAGACCCCATAGACGAGGCAGGGCCGAGATGATGACACACAAGTTTTGACGACGTGGCATAGTTGGTCGACTAATGAGTATGAAACGGTTATCAAATAGCGCCTGTTGGAGCAAAACAGGGGGAATCACAACAGGAGGATCATCATAACCGAGAGTAAGTTCTTGCGTGGAGTTGTGGAGAGAATCCGCCATTAGAGGGAAGCAAAAAAATTGCAAAGAAAGATAAGAGAAGAAGAAATGAAAATGAAACGGAGAAGAGGAAAAACAGAGGATGAAAGATGGAAATAAATAAACATCACTACAGATCGTGAGGATTGTAATGGAGATAACTTCGACGGAGTGGTTAACAACAGCAATCATCACGATCAGAAAACGGCATCGTGGTCTCACCGACGGTGGCCCATGATAGAAGAAACGGATACACTTGCCGGAAAACAATGAACCCATCACGATTCAAACAAATATTTATGGGAATTCTCTATTAACTATTTCACCATTAAATATTTATGGGACTTCTCTATTTATGAACGACAAATACCTTTAGGTACATATTTGAAATATTTTTAGAATATCTTTATTGACAATTAAATTTTGTTTAAATTATTATTAAAGTTCTATGATGTTTTTTCTACAACTCTTGCAAATTTGGTAAAAAATGAATCATTAGAGCATGTACAATGGGGGAGTTTTTTCAAGGGGTTCTTCGTATTTAATTAATGAAAAATATTGTTAAGGATTGGTGGAAGAAACTTTGGAATTTTAGAGAAAAAAGAGGGTTCTAATGGTAAGGAGTTTTAAGGGGTTCTTAAGATTAAAATATTATTATTTTTTAATTAAAATAATAAAAAAAGAAAATGTAATTAATTTTAAATTCTCTAAACTTATAATTAATTTCATAACATATAACATATAGTTATTTTTAAAATGCAATAAAAACATATTATTAAAAGAAGTACATATGAAAAATGGTAAAAACGGTTAATTATACTCTTGATTCGTGCCGAACTTGATAAAAATTATCGATAATTTGATAAAAATTTAAATGTAAACTATCGATAATTAAAAGTATCGATAATTTGATAAAAATTTAAATGTAAACTA
>OVAU01002138.1:0-13088 GCA_900406315.1 Biscutella laevigata subsp. laevigata
ATGTCCAACTGGACATGGACAGCCCATTTGACAACCCTATTGATTCTGTTGTTAGATTTACGTATTCATCTCACTTGCAAATAAAAAAAACTAAGAAAAGTTGAACAAACTAAATCTGAAATTTGCTGCAATGTTACATACATTTAAGAACTGATCGATCTACGAAAAAATCATTCGAACAGGCGACAAAATAATGTTAATTTGTAATATATTGCGCAAAAAGACAAATAAGATTACACACCAACTCGAAAGCTCGATTACAACTAATACTTAGAAAATGTTCTTCGTAGAACATGAAGCTAAAGTGGTCCATAAATGGGATATAATGCAAAATCTGATCTTAATGATTAATTTCTATAATGTAATTATTATCTATGACAATATTGTTAACCCCATACGTGGCCACTACACTAACCTCAAAGCACACAAGTGATCAATCACAGGTTCCAGGAGTCTTTGGCCACTCCACTCACTATTTGTCTTCCAAGAATTGTAATTTTACCAAAAATCACACGAAGCTAATAATAAAACTAACATACTAATTCAATCCTCTGGAAGAGACAGAAGGTTCACATCCAAAATCTTCTGACGCATATATACAGCAAAACAATGGACACGTGGCGCCGAGTAGATCTATTTTTCCCCTTATCATCGGACGGTTCACAATCTTGCAAAGTAATTGTCGGGAAATTAAAAAATCATCGCCAGTCTTCACTGATTAATTTCTCAATACGAAGATTTCTTGTTTTTAGGGTTTCTGATTTCTGTGCTCAGACAAGAGAGAGAGACAGGTCAACATGTGGCATGAAGCGAGAAGATCGGAGAAGAAGGTGCACGATATGATGGACGCCGCTCGGAAAAGAGCACAGCGGCGAGCAATTTACTTGGCTAAACGACGTGGAGATCCTCTTCAGTCGATTCAAACCGTTGGATCCCGTTATCGAATCTTCCGCGATGATGGACTCTACCAAGCCACCGAGGATCAACAGGGCCTGTACTGATCCTCTTACTTCGATTTTTTTTTCTTTCGATTTCGCTTGATTTCCCTATCGACGCAGAGCAATTTTTATTTTGTTAGGATACCTTGGAACGGGAAGCAGGATGTTATGATCGATAGGTATTGAATTAACTATAGGGTTTATCTGTTTCAATTGATTGAAATAGTGATTGTTGTTCATGCACTACTTGTACATGTAGATTTGACGGTCGTGCTCTTCTTGATTTCGTGCGTGAGGCTGGTTCGAAAAGCATCAGGCCACATAAGAAGTCGGAAGAGGAGGAAGAACTTGAAGAGTTTGTTAATTTTGAGCGTTATCGGGATTTAATTAAGCATCGGCGTAGAGGATGTCGGTACCTTTTTCTTCTCCGATAGATTTGTTTCCTGCTTGTTTGTTCTATCAAATTTTATGGAAAGACAATTCAAGGATAAAAAAACGGTGTCGAATCCAAAACTTGAGTAGAATTGAGAGATAAGAGTCACTGGGATAATGCTTCATACTGTCAACAGTTTCTGATGAGGAGGGTTTGCTACACGTCAAGCAAGAAATCGAGGCCAAACTTGCTGCACCCTTCCTAGGGACAAGGTACATTGCTTTTCTAGTTACTATGACACTGATGTAAACCTCTATCTCATGTAAGATCGAGTCTGAAATTTTGGTCTGTTTTTATATATTTTCTGCAGATCACAACCAGCTCAACCACCTGCAAACAAAGGCACGTATTCACAGGTTGGATTTTCTTATGGTGGAAACGGAAAAGAGGAGTTTTTGGCTGCAGACGTAGATGATTCTGATGACGATGAGGATGAAGAGGAAGAATTTGACAGTAATGACAGCGATGATGAAGGAATGGAAACAATTGCAAAACAGTATGGGGTTAAGCGGTATGGATGGCTTGTTTATATGGACAAGAAGGCAAAAGAGGAAGAGAAAAGGCAGAAAGAACTCATCAAAGGCGATCCTTCCATTGTAAGTTGCAAGGCTCATGATGAAGGCTATGTCTTCGTTTTAGTTTGCTCCCTTTGCTTATCTACTGATGAATTTGAATTAATCAGTATCCTTTATAATGTGTAGAAGAAGCTAAGTCGCAAGGAAAGAAGAAAGGTTTCTAGGATTGAGAGGGATAGAGAACGAGAATCTTCAAGGAGTGGTGGAAGGCAAATGATTCATCATGATCCCTACAGGTAAGATAGTATACCACATAAGAAAGCAAAAGTCAAGGTAATGTTTAGCTCATTCACATTGTGTTTCTACATACACAGAGAATCTCGAAGGAGTCCTACTTATGATGCTTATCCGCGTTCAAGAAGGTTTTACCGTTATTAACCTGTTATCATGTCATAAAGGTATGGAATCATCTGGAAAATGATTGCTTATCTATTCTTTCCCGTATCCACAGATCAAGATCCAGATCCCGGTCCTATTCTCCATCATACTCAAGGCGGAATGGGCGTGGAGACCATTCTGAAGAAACTAGCAAGCCAAAAATCGAATATATAACAGAATTCGGAGGCACTGGAGATATCGGAAGTCCAAAGTTTGAAGGATATTCCCCACCGCGTTCGCCACCACCGCAGTCTGATCTATTAACCCGGTCGGAGCACTCAACCTGTTGTTCTTACAAAGATATCCGTTTGCTCCCCGTTTGTTGGTTGAGGAAAACTTTTGCTATTGTAGAATAAATTAGCAGTAGATTGATCACCTGTGGTAACAAGGGAGAGTAAAGTTGAATGAAAGTGAATCGAGTAAGAAATAATAATATTTATCTCTCTGCAGACCGTCGTCGGGCCATATTCTTGAGGCGTTGTATGTTGATCCTGCATCTGGTGTATCCCTGGAGAAAGACAAGATTGCTAAACCAGCTAAACCGTTAGTGAGGTATGGCTGAGATTGCAAATATGTAGCTTTGTTGTTATCGTGTTTCTTCCGATAGCTTTTGTGGTTATGAATTTAAACTTTGATTACTTTTTTTCTGCTTGCAGTACTTCCTCAGCACTATCAAAGCTATCAAAAGCCGGTACCTTCTCAGGAGGATCTTCGAAGCAGACGCAAGCAGAGAAGAAAGAAACTCCCCAAGAACGATTGAAGAGAATCATGAACAAACAGTTAACGAAACAAAGTAAGATCTTTAATTAGTAATATGTTCACTACATCTAAGTTCATTACCGTTTGCTGTTAGAAACTAACATGGTGGATGAATCATCCTTGTTCAGTTAAGAAAGACTCTGCAACGGAGACTGCTAAAAAACGAGAGCAGGAGCGGCAAAGGCTGGAGAAACTTGCGGAAACAAGCCGGTTAAGTCGGAATAGACATCGCAGCCGTAGTAGGAGTTACAGTCGATCACCACCACCGAGGTTGTTAAAAAAGTTCCATTTTTCACTTCGTGATTAGAGAGTGGGGGATTTGTTAAGGTTTCAGACTTTCCCGGTTCTTAGAGTTCTGATTGGATCTGCTATCTTTCTCTCTCTCTCTCGAGACTCTCAAGACTCGCCAACACAGATATCATCATCTTTTTTTCTTCCATATACTGTTCCTAACTGCTAAAATGTTTTGTGTGCAGAAGACACAGACGAAGCAGAAGCCGGAGCAGGAGATCGCGCAGGCACAGTTCAAGGTCACGGTCTAAGTCTCGTTCTTACTCGCCATCCAGATCGCAATCACGCTCTCCCAAACGCTCACGCAGACGTTCTTCCTCATATTCAAGGTCTCCCAGGTAAAAAGCAAGTACGAGCGTAACATTTTTCTCCAAAACGGTGGGCTTCGATTCTTAACATTTAAGAGTATTTTCACAGGCGAAGAAGCAGGTCAAGGCATTGACCTCAAAAAATGAACAGATAGAGAGAAAACTCTTATCCTTGAAGCAAAGGTTTTGTTGTCTTCTTATATCTATATGTTTACTTGTTATGTGTCTGACATGCTCTTTATTTTCTAATTTGAAAATTCTGAATAAGTTGATATGGAGAATAATGTCTGTTAGTATGACTTGATCTGTTCGTAGTTGCATGAAAAACAAAACAAGAATAAAAGTTCTCATTAGAATGTCTTGATGATATATTTTTAGCCTCTACGGAAAGTCTTGCTTTTGTCTAAGAAAGACGGTAGTTGTTCACATAGTCATAACTTTGATTTAGAAAAAAATAATTGAAGGTTGGTCCAATCCCATTAATTGGAATGTATATGTATTTCTCTGAATATCTATCTCTCTACTACCTCTCTGTGATAAATAGGTAAGAACCATTTGAACCGAAGAGAATACAAATCAGTGTTACATGTGATCTTATTAATTGGTCCCATTCCCTGCTTTTTGTTTTTTTTGAACTTTCAGTGTTATTTATTACCATCGTTGTATAAATTGATGGCTTTGTTTTGTTCGAAAATTCAATGCTACATTAAATAACAAATGGACTTAGTGTGTGTTGTCGTTTTTGTGTTTGTGCTTGACCATCATCTCCATGCGTTAAGTAGATAATATTTTCGTTGGTTCTTCGATTACATTTGGTTTAGTTTGTCGATATCGATTCATTGTCAACTATTTTTGTCATCAGAAAATGTATATACTGTAGTGTTATACACCATTATATATATGAATAACTAATTCTATGTACTTGAACTTGTTGCAGTACCATCAATTAATTAATAAGAATAGACAAATATCCAAAACCATTAAATGAAACATTCATCTCCTCGTTCATATTCCATCCAATTCCTTCAACCCCAATTTTTTGTATCGCATCTAACTATTTTCTTCTCTAATTAATAAGTTATTTAGTTTGTGTGCAAACGATAACAAACCTCTACAATTTCCCATGTTGATTTCGTGCAGAATGAATTTTAGGACCGAACAAAAGTCAATATTCTAACCAGATTTGGATCTCATCATAAAAAACAAAATAAAGAAAAAAACTCATTGTTGTCTACGATCCTGCTTCTTAGGCCTACAGGAGCTAGAGTAACAATTACTTTAAAAAGAAACATATTCACTGTAAAAATAACTTCACAAAGTGAAAAGGATTCAAACCAAAAAAAAAAAAAGAGAAAAAGCTTTGTTAACAGAAACGACAAAAGAGTCTGAAAATTTTATCGAAAGAACAAAAAAAAAACAACAACAGAAAAGTCACATGGAAGAGTTCTGTTTTGCTTTGTAACGCTACAAGAAGTAAGAAATGACCAAACAAATAAAGAATTCTCTGTAACATTCAGTCTAAATCTGTTACTTTTTCACTCAAAAAATGTTTTCATCTTCTTCACCAACAGAAATCTAATTACACAAACGATGATCGATTGCATTGGAGAGAGTGACGAAGAAGAAGAATAAAAAAAGATAAATTAATTTGCATTATCCCAAACAACTCACTTGCTGATCGGACCGAACACCAATTTACTTGTCTCAATGCCAACAAAACTAGTCTCTCTCTCTCTCCTCAATTTATCTTTCCTCAGTCTCTAACCTTTTGAGATAACACAACAGTACTTTTAATACTTTACATCACTCTCTGAAAACACTCCCAATCTCTCCGGTCAACTGAAAATTCCATAGAAACTTTCAGGATTTTTCCATCTTCAATCTGAAATCCACCAAATATGAGGAAGGCATCTGCTTCATCTAGTAGCTTTGGTGGTTTTTTAAGTCCCGGAGCTCCGAGTTACGGAGATAACAAAGGTTGGAGCTCCGAGAGAGTTCCTCATCCTTCCTCAACTACCACCGCAGCAATCAACGCTCGTCGCCACATTGGTTCAGCTTCCGCTTTGACGACGCCGTTTTACAGTGGCAGAGCAATTCCTTCCAAATGGGAAGATGCTGAACGGTGGATTTGCAGTCCCGTCGCGGTATACCCACCAGGTGTTTGTAAAAATCCCTCAGCGAGCTTCGAACAGATACGGCAGAAATCCAAAAGCGGTCCGATTGTTCCTCCTACGTTGCCTCATCTGCCTCCACCTTCTTCTTCATCTGCGATTGGTTGTTACAATTATTCTCCGAGGATGAGGGCAATGGAAGCTCCTCCGGGGAATTTGAAGAATTTAATGGTGGTTGGTTCGCCGTTCTCAACAGGAGTTTTGGAAGCGGATAGGGTTTTCAGAGGGAGAGTCGGTGGTGGATATCGCCATGGACATAGCCGGAGCTGGGTTGATTTGATGAGCACAGAAACTTCATCACTTAGCTCCAAAACTGAGACAGGTAACAACATAGTCTCTCTTTGAGCTGATTTTTATGGAACTTTGGCCAGATCTAAACTTTGGTGATTCTTAAATTCTTGCAGAAGAGAAAGCAGAGAACACAAAGGAAGGAGAGATGACGACGGCGGCGCAATCCCCGGTGGTGTCAAGAAGAGATATTGCTACTCAGATGAGTCCAGAAGAGACGAGTCCTAATAACCACCAAGCGCTTAACTGTTCATCTCCTCAAGAGCTTCACTATTCATCTTCACCATTGATTGTTTCTGTGATGGAGCCTCCAAGGGAAATTCCTTGTAGAAGTGAAGTGAGAGAAGTGAAAATGGATAAAGGAGCAAGGATCATTAAGCGTCCAAAGAGACGAGTAATGTCTTCTAGGATTATCAGAAGAGAACAACCTGAGGTTGAAGAGAACTCTGAAGCAGAAGCTTCTTCTTCTTCTTGGGATATCTCAGAACCAGCCATGAATCTTTCAAAGTAACCAAAACATTGATTGAAAGACCTCTGGTTTCTTCTTGATCAGCCACTAATGTTTTCTCTTTGGCAGATTGCAAAGAGAGGAAGCGAAAATAGCAGCTTGGGAGAATTTGCAGAAGGCGAAAGCAGAGGCCGCCATTAGAAAACTCGAGGTTACTTCACTTATATAACCTCTTCACAAGATCATGAACTGTTTGTTATATACTGAAAGCTCTTGAATTCACAGGTGAAGCTGGAGAAGAAGAAATCAGCATCGATGGATAAGATATTGAACAAGCTTCAAACAGCTAAATTGAAAGCACAAGAGATGAGGAGAAGTTCAGTATCTAATGAACAAGAACAAGAAGTGAATCATCAAATCTCCAGAAACTCAGTGAAGATCACTCATCTTGTCCGCAGACATAGTTTCATGTCTCCTTTCATTACTTGCTTTGCTCCTCGTGTCGATTGCAGAAAATCTTCTTCTGCTCTCTAATTTTGTTTCTTTTTGAAAACACGAATTTTCTTGTATAGCTTTCTCTGTTCCAATGTTTACTTGTCTTCCATAACATCACAAAGCAGGTTCAAATTGATCCAGAAGATTATGAATTCTATCAGACAAGTGAAGTTCATACATATGAGAAAGCTAATGAACATGATACTTCGGCTTTTGGTTGTTATTTTCATCTAAAATTAAACGGGCCTTTAACTAAACTATAAGGGTACCTTTTTAGTTATATGTTTTTGTTTTTAACAAACTTAGGGATTTTGTCTTTTTTTTTTTTTTTCTAAAGCAAAATTTCACCTGAGAACTTCGACGGCTCTTTTACGCGTCGTGAATCGCCGGCGAAATTCCGATATGAGGCCTTGATGAAATAGAACAAAAATCTGGGTTTCTCTCATTCTATCTCTTGATATGTGTCTTCTTCCTCTTTGTTCTGTTCTCAACAATTCGGTTCCTCCGTCGCCCGTTAGCCGCTCCTCACCGTTGTTCTAAGTCCTTTCTAACAGCTGTTCAAGTTGATATTAGCTTTGTCAATCGAAGGTATTGCATTATAAAAAATCGTTTTCCAAATGCTAATCGTGTATTTGAGCTACGTACTTGCTAGATTTTCCGTCATCATCAATACGTACTTTCAGATTCGACTACTTTCAGATACGTTTGTGCTACAAAGCTTTAACTATAATGCCACAAATTATAAAAAGGGCTTAATTTCAGAATACGTTTGTGCTTCTCTTTGTTAAATTTTATGTCTGCATTTTACATGCATCTCTCTCTTTTCTTCTTTAAGGTGTTGCGTTTTTTTAAAGTTTTTTTTAAGTGTCTGCAACTCTGAATTGATACAGCGTATACTATAGATATGATTCTTGTGACTTGGCCTGAATTTTTTGTCTGCTTTAATTTGCTTCTCTTTAAAAAATTTATTCGATTCTGTTGTTTTTGTTTTGTTTTGTTTACCATTGAATTGAAGAGTCTTTAGCTTTGACATTGCAGCTGAAATGACTACTCGGTGCATGGACGACCAACGTTTGTTCGTAGGCGATTGTATACAACTAGAAATTTTCTGAGCTTTGAATCTTAATTCTTAGTGGCTGAGTATCCATGGCGGAACCAAAGCTCAGAGTTTTGATGGTTTCCGATTTCTTCTTCCCCAACTTTGGTGGTGTGGAGAATCACATCTACTATTTGTCTCAATGCTTATTAAAACTCGGACACAAGGTCACGATGTTCTAAGATTATTTCTGTTCATGTCTTTTTGCGTTTACATTTTTAAGTTTCAGTTTTTTTTATTATCAGTAGTTGCAATGTAACTTGTTCTCTCTACTTTTAATTTTCTTTACGCTCTCATTACTTCACCATTTTATTTTGTTCCTAGAGTTAATTCGAGATATTGCATTCTTTGTTGCAGGTGGTAGTCATGACACATGCTTATGGGAATCGCTCTGGAGTTCGATATATGACTGGTGGACTCAAAGTTTATTATGTACCTTGGAGACCTTTTGTTATGCAGACTACATTTCCAACGGTTTATGGTACGCTTCCCATTGTAAGGACCATACTTAGACGGGAGAAAATAACTGTAGTTCATGGCCACCAAGCTTTCTCTACACTTTGTCATGAAGCTTTGATTCATGCCCGGACAATGGGTTACAGAGTTGTGTTCACAAATCATTCCTTGTATGGTTTTGCTGATGTCGGGAGCATTCACATGAACCAGGCAATTTGTGTTTCCCACACGAGTAAAGAGAACACGGTTCTAAGATCTGGACTATCCCCAGCAAAAGTTTTCATGATACCAAATGTTGTTGATACTGCTATGTTCAAGCCCGCTTCTGTTCGACCCAGTACTGATGTCATCACTATAGTTGTCATAAGTAGACTGGTTTATCGGAAAGGTGCGGATTTGCTTGTTGAAGTCATTCCAGAAGTATGCCGTTTATACCCCAATGTGAGTTTAAAACACTCAGCACATATAAGTTAACCAATCATTCCGCCATTTACTTATTCTGTTTGGTTTTTTGAAGGTTCGTTTTGTAGTTGGAGGGGACGGACCAAAACATGTGCGATTAGAGGAAATGAGAGAGAAGCATTCTCTCCAAGATAGAGTAGAAATGCTAGGTGCAGTGCCGCATTCTCGTGTGCGCTCTGTTTTGGTTACCGGGCATATTTTCCTAAACAGGTGTGCTAAAAGCTTACAAAAATCGAAACAGGTTTTTTTATCAGTTACTGCTACAGTCTTGATCCTCTGACAGTTCTTTAACAGAAGCCTTCTGCATAGCTATATTTGAGGCTGCTAGTTGCGGATTATTAACAGTCAGCACTCGTGTTGGAGGTGTCCCAGAGGCATGTAACATGTCCTATGATTCCCTTCCTTACCCGATCCTCATTGTTTATGTCTTCCAGATCGATAAAGTCAGGTTTCCTTCACGGTTTTGCAGGTCCTACCAGATGACATGGTAGTACTTGCTGCACCAGATCCGGATGATATGGTTCGAGCAATAGAGAAGGCAATATCAATTCTCCCAAGTATTAATCCTGAGGAGATGCACAATCGAGTGAGTTCTACTTCAACTCCAGAACCTAAATACATCAATCTACTTCTACTAAGCCTTTGCTTGTTGCTTACTAGATGAAGAAACTCTACAGCTGGCAAGATGTAGCCAAAAGAACGGAGATTGTCTCTGACCGTGCCTTGAAGTGTTCAGATAGGAGTCTTCTAGAACGTCTATCTCGGTACATTATGTCCTTACTCATCAAGATGGATGTAAAAATGTTATTTTCTTAGATGAATATTGGACTTGATCATTTTATAGGTTCATATCGTGTGGAGCTTGGGCAGGGAAGCTATTATGTATGGTTATGATCGTAGATTACTTGCTTTGGTGTTTACTTCAATTACTTCAGGTGAAACTGTTACCTCTCTCAATAACTCTAATCTTCGATATTTAATATCTCCAAATTTATGTTCTGATAATGGGATTTTGCTTCAGTCTGATGACGAAATAGAGGAGACACTTCTTCGCCATCATGGAGAGCAGTTAATCTGAATCTTCATAAACAAGAGTTTAAGTTCAATCTTTTCTTATTCTTTTTTTGCCTTTTGTTGACTGAAGTTAGAGGCTTTAGAAAATTAAATGCCAACGGGAAATTAAAATGTTAGTTGCATTAATTGGGATTTCTGGTACTTCAGTTAAATGGTAACATATCTCTTTAAAACGTATCATACTATTAATTACTGATGTGGACTTAACATGTCGCTTAAATGTTATTCTATGTTCGAATAACAGTAAACTTGAAAAATGAACTATGACTAAAGATCCAACGAACAATTTCGGGGTTAATTAATTGTACGTATCGAGTAAATGATTAAATATTACGCATGCACATGTAACATGTGGTTTTTTTTTAATGAATTGTACGTGGATGAGATCTTTCACAGTTGTGGATCTACGAGAGAAAATCACTTATCACCTTCGTATATTTTCTTTATTTATATTTAAATAATAATTAATATTCACAGCCATATAAAAACTCCACGCGATATATATAAGAAATAACAAATTTGATAAAGATCTTCCAAATCCGATTTTTACGCTAACTTGAGAAAAACGGGAATCACATGGTTGATTTCGATACAAACGTGCAGAACTCCGAATCTTATAATTTTACCAAATACCACACAAAGAAACTATATAAAATGTATATATTATCAACATTATATTATATGTAAAAGCGCGTGATGCGCACGTCAAAGAAGAACTATCAACAAGAGTGTGGTTAGTTCGGTCTCAGACTTTTACCACCACGTTTTCTTTATGAGCCGCTATTTTTTCTCCTGACCATGAGGAATATTATTATTTTATTCTTAATTAAACAAATTAAGTACACACTTTAATAATCACGTGCTATTAATTACACATTAGTACTTATTTACAACTCTTCGCAACAAACTTGAGGGTTATATATAAAGAAACAGAAGTAGGATTGTGCAGTAGAGAGAAACTGTTTTTACTTTTTGATTATAGAGAAATCATTAATTAATGGAGTGGATTCGTCGAGAAACAATTGGTCACGGGAGCTTCTCAACCGTTAGTTTAGCTACTACTTCTGGTAGTTCGACGGCGTTTCCGCCCTTGATGGCTGTTAAATCATCCGGAGTTGTTTGTTCCGCCGCGTTGATGAACGAGAGAGACGTGTTGAATGATCTCGGTGATTGTTCCGAGATCGTGAAGTGTTTCGGAGATACAAGGACGGTGGAGAACGGAGAAGATATTTACAATTTGTTTCTTGAGTATGCTTCTGGTGGAAATTTGGCTGATAGGATTAAGAAATCCGGTAAGCCGTTACCGGATTTCGAAGTTCGTCGGTTTACGAGATCGATTGTTAAAGGATTGTGTCATATCCACGCGAAAGGGATTTCTCATTGTGATCTGAAGTTGGAGAATATTTTGGTTTACGGTGACGGAGATGTGAAAATCTCTGATTTCGGATTAGCTAAACGGAAAAGTGAGATTGGAGAAGAAGAAATTAGGGTTGAGATTCGAGGAACGCCTCTGTATATGGCACCGGAATCGGTAATTCACAGCGAATTTGAATCTCCGGCGGATATTTGGGCTTTGGGATGTTGTGTAGTTGAGATGTCCAGTGGCAAAACGGCATGGTGTTTGGAGGAAGGAATCACGAACGTAATGTCTCTGATGATTCGTATTGGTTCCGGTGATGAAGTTCCGAGAATTCCGGAGGAGTTATCGGAGGAAGGAAAAGATTTCGTGAGGAGATGTTTTGTTAAAAATCCAGTGGAGAGATGGACGGCTCAGATGCTATTGGATCATCCATTTTTAGCCGTTGATGATGATGAGAGTAGTAATGAATCATTGAGGTGTGGTGAAGCAAACGAGGCTTCAGTTTCACCCAGGGATCCTTTTGACTTCCCCGATTGGAATTCTGTTCAATCTCCGGTTAACGATTCGGTTAACATCTGTTCACCGGTTAATTATTCGCCGTTCAGTTCATTGATAATTTCGTCGGAAGAGCGAATGAGGAGTTTGGCCACGGAGGATGGACCTGATTGGTCGGTTCCATGTGATTGGGTCAACGTCAGGTGACGGGAGTAGTTTTGTGGAGAAAGACGAAGTCGTAGTGTGCAGATTATTATGGGTCATTAGAATTGACGGTCCTGATTTAATTTCTTTGTTAATTTAGCTCGTTGACTAATGTATAAAATAAAGTTCAGAATATTTTTTGGAAGACCAGAGAGAATCTCTCCCATTTAATCATTTATGTTTCACCAATCAATCGATATATATACAATAACTTAACTGTATATTTTACTGTAATATTTTTCGCGTGTAACCGTTTTCTTTTCATCCTATATCTAACTTATTTCATTTTCGCGTGTAGGATTAGATTTAGCTAAGTTGAGTTTTGCCTCTAAATAAAGGCTGTATAGTTGTGACAAACCATAAGAAACACAAGAATTATATTCATAAACAACAAATAAAAAAAGAGTTAATATTTATTAAGTTTGTGTGTTTAATTAAGATCCTTAAGCTAGCTAGTTCATCTTTCATCATGGAGAGGTCAACATATGTTCAAAACGAGTGTTTCATAAATGATTAGTCCTGCGTGAAACTCTTATCAGCTCCCGGATCATCCTCTCACGTTCTTGCTTCTTTAAAGTTCGGGAGCTTTTCTTGGTTAACAACTTTACTATGGTCATGTTCGTTTGGTAGTCGCTAACGATAGCGATCAGCAATAGCGATAGATTCATGTTCGTTTGGCGATCGTTGGGTCAGCGACTATCGCTAGCGATCAGCGACTGAATTTTTCGATCGCTGATTTTTCAATCGATTCGAATTTCTGTCGCTGGTCGCTATCGCTAGCGACTACGAAACGAACAAGACCAGCGATTCTTCTGCTTTTTTAATTAATTATTAAAATTAAT
Organism: Biscutella laevigata subsp. laevigata; assembly: GCA_900406315.1. Lineage (NCBI taxonomy): Eukaryota > Viridiplantae > Streptophyta > Magnoliopsida > Brassicales > Brassicaceae > Biscutella > Biscutella laevigata. Next base: position 13,074 of record OVAU01002138.1, read on the forward strand.
ATTAAATTAAACTGA
>OVAU01002139.1:0-13087 GCA_900406315.1 Biscutella laevigata subsp. laevigata
AATTAGTCTAATTTTCGAGTGATTATTTCTGGCATCAACATCTGTGATCCGCGCACCATGGTAACATAAAATTGTATTGATAACGTGTTATATAAAGACATTAAATAGAGTGGGCTTAAATCCTTAGAAGTACGAAATAAAAGACGAGATTTCTTTAAAACTTTCATATTGAAATTGTGTGCCGTTTTATAAATGAATTGTAACAGATAAATAGTGATAGGAAGAATATAAGTACTATACAGAATAGTGACATTGACTACAAAATTAAAAATACTCGATGGCGTCTGAGTTTCATTGTGACTTTTGTGACAAAAATTTTTTTTTTTCACCACCAAGAATAGTTCGTACATACTGTAATAAATAAATGAGTAGTTGTTGATAAAAAAAAGTAAAAAAAATAAAAATAAAAATAAAGGAGTAGTTAACATTAATTTCAAAGACTTGGTCAGTCGCTCTATCTCTTTCTCCTTCTTCTTTTCTCTTTGTTTTAATTTCGCTCGAAGAAGAAAAAAGAGAGAAAGAGAGATTATTAGATGATAACCATAATCTGTTAGTGCATATTCTCCTATATTCGTATGCTTTCATGGTATCAGAGGAATTAAGATCCTGAAGGACCTGAACCATACTCTTAATCATCCATTCCTCTTCTTTTCATTTCTTTTCTCTCTTACCTCTCTTTTCCGATCATCTTCTTCTCCTCATGAATGGCTTCTCCACCAGCTAATCTTGAAAGAGCATACGGCGTGACTAACATAAAGTCACATATTCCAATTATTCTGGACGTTGACGACCTCAACTACGATGCCTGGAGGGAGCTCTTCCTCACCCATTGCCTGAGCTTCGACGTCGCCGGCCACCTCGACGGATCGCTTGTACCTGCCACCGACAACGACGCAACGTGGAGAAAACGCGACGGCTTAGTTAAATTATGGTTGTACGGCACGCTCTCAAAGGATCTGTTTCGCGGTACCTTTAAAACCGGAGGCACCTCTCGAGAGATTTGGATACGAGTTGAGAATTTCTTTCGGGATAATAAGGAGGCCAGAGCGATTCAACTCGACCACCGTCTTCGTACGCAGGAAATTGGAGACCTCACCATTCACGCTTACTGTCAAGAGCTTAAATCAATCTCCGATCTCCTCGCGAACGTCGATGCCCCAGTTACAGAACGTACGCTCGTCACGTACATGCTAAATGGCTTAAATTCCAAATTTGACAGTATAATAAACGTTATCAAGCATCGACAACCATTTCCAACCTTTGATCAAGCTCGGTCTATGTTGATACTTGAGGAGAACCGCCTGAACAAAGGCAAACAACCGCAACGCTCGCACGACGAAATATCTTCATCACCAAAAGTCCTCCTAGCTTCGGCTCAGACATCACAGCAATGCACCGCACCACCACAACACCAACACCGCACCACAGCAACGCAAAGCAACAGAGGTCGCCGAGGAAGCAATTACCGTGGCCGAGGGCGAAATTTTCGACCCCAATACCAACAACAGAACGCGCCTTTCTGGAAACCTATAAACCGGCCCGCCAATCCTTGGATTCAACAACAACAACAACAACAACAGACTAGCTTGCTTGGTCCTCGCCCTCAGATCTCGTCGACCTCCACTCAAGCAGAAAATGCGGGAATCTCTTGTGAGGCTACAACGGACTTCGCCTCAGCTTTCAATACCTTTACACCGGTTGATCCGGCAGACAACCAGTGGTACATGGACCCAGGCGCCACCGCTAATCTCGCACAATCGGCAGGTATCCTTAAGGCTGTTTTAATAATCTAAAAGGGTCGACGATCTATTTCCCCCCGAAGTTTAACCATATAACACCACTTCCACCTGAAGTTTTGCTATCTTTCTATTTCCCCCTAATTTTTTACTTTTCTATCCAATTGCACATGATCTCAAAATTTTAAATCAATATCCACACAAACTCAAAGTTAAAGATCTAATTCCACAAATTATGGGTTAAAGTGGGTTTACTGTAACCGAAAAATAAATTAAACCAAAACTAGTCCAATCAAATTCGAAATTAACCAAATTGAATCTATAATTCATAATTAAACCGGTTTAACAATTTTTTTTTATCTAACCAAAATCAAAAACCCAAAAATCCCAAAATCGTGTTTATCAAACACCAATACATTTCTCCATTGTTGAGTTCATATTAAACTCTCACAACACAAAGGTGTTACCTAGAAAAGGAATTACAGAGAAGAATGAGAAAGAAGAAGACTCCAACAACACTATTTTTTAATTGATTCTCTCACTCTTTTTCTCTTTCCCTCCTCGACGAGCTCGCGAATTTGCTAAACATCTTCAACAAAATTAAACCCAGATTTTGAAAATTTGTTCTCTAATTATTCCAATTTAAAAACCGATTAGTTTTTTAGAGATTGTACAGACCCTTCATCTTCTTCAGGTCTTACACATTTCTTAAACACATCTCTAAGTCTCATGTTCTCTTCTTNAGAGATTGTACAGACCCTTCATCTTCTTCAGGTCTTGCACATTTCTTAAACACATCTCTAAGTCTCATGTTCTCTTCTTCCAGCAATGATGAAACCCAGATTTGATTTTATAGATTTAAGCTCTCTTGCAAGAGATTTTAGATGTGAAGCTAGATTCTAAAATCTCTCCAGAACTTGTTTCCTCCTCAGTTGGGATCTAAACAAGAGATAAATGAGACAATGTTGGGATCTAAACCAGATATAAATAATTCTTCAGACAAATGCTCCCACGAAAATTGTTTAGATTGATTCTTCAGACAAATGCTCCCACTCGTAAGATTCGTCCAATTTCAATTTTAAACAAGCAATAGTGTTGATAGTTTTAGAATAAAAATTGGTTCATTACAGACTTGATGATCACATAACAATACCGAACGAGTTGGGCATCGATTTCTGGGTTTAATCGAGCTTCACTTCTAGAGATTTATTTTCGAGTTTGGAATTGGTTCATTACAAACTTAATGATTTCAGTTTTTGGGTTCAATCATACCACTTGGTTTAATTTCATGCGGTTTTCTATTCGGTTTTGGTTGGTTACTACAATAACCATAAAATTGAACTATTGGGTGGAAATGGATTTAAAACTTTGAGATTATGTGCAGTTAGATAGAGAAGTAATAAATTAGGGGGGAATAGAAAGAGGGCAAAACTTTGGGTGGAAGTGGTGTTATATGGGTAAACTTCGGGGGGAAATAGATCGTCGACCCATATATATANATCTAAAAAGCATTGATCGAGTTCGAAATGAGCCGATGAAACTTGTATGTTCCTCAATTCCTCTCTGCTTTGTTTCTCCCTTTCACCCTTTCTGGTCCATTTTCTAATTGGGATTTCTGAATGCCGATCTTTGAAATTAGGGTTTGCAATGGATGATCAAATCAGATAATAGGATCTGTATAACACTACCTCAGATTCTTCCTTGACCATTAATTTTCTAGAATTCGTTCTCATGATCTTCGTTTTGTCTTTTTCGAGTATGGGACTATTATTAGCTTCACTTGCTCAAATTAGATGGTGACTTTTCTTGTTTTCTCGGTCATCATGAAAGATTTCATATTCAAGATGCTTAACCATGCTCACATCTCTCAGAAACCTTCATTGTCTAGATGCTCTTTGATTCCGGCCTTTACATTTTATAAATACTTAATGCAAAATTGGTGTAGATGGAGGAAGAGATTTGTCAGCAGATCCTTCAGACTTGAGGAGGTATGAAGCTGCAAGATGGTTAAGAAACACACTTGGTGTAGTTGGAGGAAGAGATTTGCCAGCAGATCCTTCAATCTTGAGGAGATATGAAGCAGCAAGATGGCTAAGAAACACACTTGGTGTAGTTCGAGGAAGAGGTTTGCCAGCAGATCCTTCAGACGAAGATTTCAGAATTGCATTGAGAAGTGGAATTTTGCTCTGCAATGTCCTCAACAGAGTTAAACCTGGTGCTATTCCAAAAGTATCTCTCACAACTATTGATTAATAAATTAATTAATCTTCGCACAAAAAAATAATAATTACTCTTTTCGCCTATGCTTTTCGTAATGATTATAGTTTATTACAAAATTTCGTTACGAGTTAAATATATAGTATCTATTTAACCTTAACTTTTTTCGAAGACTTTGGAAAACCTTTAGGCCTGCTTGGATAAAGTTGCGCAATCATGATCAGTACCATTTTGCGAAATACTTTTAGAGTTTAATGTTTTTGTAATTAGGACTCCTGATTATCTCAGTCTTGATTCTGTTGCTGCGAAACAAACAGGTCGTTGAAGCCCCAAATGAACCTCTTGTTCTTCAAGACGGTGCAGCTCTATCTGCATTTCAGTACTTTGAGAACCTTCGAAACTTTCTCGTGGTTGTGGAGGAAATGGGTATTCCAACATTTGAAGTCTCCGATTTCGAGAAGGTAATGGAACTAATCACTATGTCACAGTCTATAATTAAGTATATATGTGCTGTTTATGAAGAACACAAGACTATTTTTGTCTGATAGTAACGAGTTTGACATACGATGCCTAGTAGTCATATTGCAACTATATTAGGCTTAAAGTGTTTTCAGGGAGGTATATCCGCAAGAATTGTGGAATGTGTGTTGGCTCTCAAGTCATATCACGAGTGGAAACAGAGCGGTGGAACCGGTTCATGGAGATACGTTGTTAACTCGAAACCGACCACGTTTGGGATAGCAAAACAATACAGACGTAAAGACTCGGAAGCAAATATGGGTGCGGTCAGAAGTATCCCCTCTAATACTCCATCCAGTGAACAATCTTGGTTTGATCAACCTGATTCTTGTACAAAACATGGAGTTAGTGACCTATACCAATGCCTAATATTACCCCTAAATACTATATAAATTTAAAATCTCAAATCACACTTACGGTTTCTCAGGGAACTGCCAATTCAATAGATGCCATTGTCCGTGCTGCTTTCTCTGATAAGAGCCAAAAAGAAATTCGCGGTGTAAGAATTAACTACCTCCTTGATATTCTTTAACTTATTGAGCTGCAAACTTACCACATGATAGATAAATACTTCTTTTGAAATGCTGGTTCTAGAATAATACTCAGTAGCTCTTGTTTGTTTCCAGATTGTGGAAGATATCCTGAAGAGTGTCATGGTAGAGTATGAACGCAGATTGGCCACACAAAACGACTTCGTGAGGAATTTTAGTTATCTTACTGTTTCACGAACAGTCTCTTACATATTCACACTTTTCATTTTGAATATACAATTATTTAGCTTCTAATGAGCGTGGGAAACAAAGATGAGCTCGGTACGTTGATAATACACGTCTATTGTAATTGCACCGACCTTGAAATTGGTGATCTTGTTATCCGTTTAGGCATAATAACTTTGTGAATCTGTGGATCTATGATAGGCTACTACCAGTGCATTTTATATGTTCAACTGGTTTAAAGTTGCATGTTTTTCAGTACGGAGAAGAAGTGACAAAGATTGTAAACAACAACATGGAAGCTTCACAAGATGATAATGTCAAAGAATCAGAAAGCAAAAATTCTAAGCTCTATGGATTGTCAAAAGGGAAGACCGAAAAGCAACAAATGATAATCGACAAACAGCAACCTCATACTGAGGTATAATTCAACTGAACGTAAATAAGATATATGGGGCATCCTGCTTCCTTTAAGAGTTATTATTCCGTGATTAGTAAGGTGGAATGCAAACGTGTTTACAGGAACTCAAACGCGATCTGAAGTCTATAAAAGCCGGTCTCAGTCTCTTGCAGATGAAATACCAGCAAGAGTTTACAAGCTTAGGTAAGATTCAACCCTGCAACAGTTGGACTTGTAGATAGGTACTAGAGATGGTTATATTATCCATTATAATTCAATTGTGATTGAAAACACTTTGTGATAGTTTTCCTAGTCAGATATGTTGTACTTTCACTGTAATATACTAATATCGTTCTTCATGAACTCAGGCGAGCACTTGCATGGACTTGCTTATGAAGCTACAGGATACCAAAGAGTTCTTGAAGAAAACCGGAAACTTTACGATCAAGTCCAAGACCTCAAAGGTAAAATAACTCATAGTTAGTGATATAGTGTCAAATGCAACAATGCATATGCTACTACCACCAAGCTTAGTACACAGCCAAACGATAAGTGTGAAGTTAAGTTGGAAGGAAATCCTTTGCTCAACTACCCTAAACAAATTTAATTGAGGTGAGATTGGTTAGATGACTGCAGATACCCATTTTGAAGGTTTTTGAAGAGCTATATGAAATTATTGTTCTTTAAAAGTTAGACTCAGTTACTAGGATTTGGAATATCAAGTCTAACGAATGTATAGCAGGGAACATAAGGGTCTATTGCCGAGTGAGACCGTTTTTGCCTGGACAAACAAGTGTCTTAACTACAGTGGATCACATAGAGGAATCAGTTATATCAATTGCAACCCCTTTAAAATACGGAAAAGAAGGTCAAAAATCATTCACCTTCAACAAAGTGTTTGGTCCTTCAGCATCTCAGGGTAATTTCTAGCCTTTCTTGTCATTCTTGAATATTTTATCTTTCTTTCAACTTTACAATGTAATCGAGATTCGGGAACAACAGTGAACTCAAGATAAACATTCTTCATCCAAATGGTTCATGTGCATTCACCAAGAAATGATATCACCCTGAAAATTATGACCAAATACATCTATCTGCTATTTACTTGAACTCGGATTTTAAATACATGTGTCTGCTCTCATAATTAAATTAACGTTTTACAACTTTCAATGTGTAGAGTCGGTGTTTGCAGACACTCGACCTCTGATACGGTCTGTTCTTGATGGTTATAACGTTTGCATATTTGCTTACGGGCAAACAGGGTCTGGGAAAACTTTCACCATGGTAGTTTTCTTAGAATTAAGCTTAATTTTCAATGAGTTTTCATATTTCCAGAAGTATGTCATCCTTATTATGACAAATAACCAGATGGGACCTAATGAGCTGTCGGAAGAGAGCCTAGGAGTAAACTACAGAGCGCTGAGTGATCTCTTTCATTTGTCAAGTGTGAGAAAAGAAACGTTTTCGTATAACATTTCAGTTCAGATGCTTGAAATTTACAACGAGCAAGTCCGAGATCTCCTTGCCACTAACGGCCAAACCAACCGATATCCTTTTCTATGACTTATTTCTTATACAACCCTTCAGTTTTGCCACTGTTTTGGGTTCTTCAAATAGAAATTCCTAATGTTTCTTTCATGGTCGTTGTATCTACTTACCTTTACCTGTAACACATTAGAGATTCGGAACAGTTTACAAGATGGAATCAACGTGCCAGAGGCCACAATCGTTCGAGTCTCCACAACTTCAGACGTACTTTATTTGATGAATCTTGGACAAAAGAACCGTGCGGTCAGCGCCACTGCCATGAATGACCGCAGCAGTCGCTCTCACAGGTTCTTGCCTTTTTCCTGTTTATATAAAATTGTGTCAACAATTGTCAATTAATCATCAAACCAAACTGAAGAAATCAAGTTAGCAAGTGAGTTACAAGTTAGAGTTGTTAGAGAGCTGTTGAAGAGTGTTTGAGAAGAGTTTTTGGGAACCACAAGTTGCTTGTACTCTTACCTAGTGTCTAGTACTAATTATGTCTATCTGAAGTTATTGTTTTGAAACAAAAGGTTATGTAGGAGCTTGTATAAGTGTGATGTTCGTGTTGTGTAAGAATGTATGCAGTTTAATCTCTCACATGTTTTATACTTTTTACCGGCAGTTGTCTCACAGTGCACGTCCAAGGAAGAGATCTGACGTCAGGAGCCACTCTAAGGGGTTCAATGCATTTGGTTGATCTTGCTGGAAGCGAAAGGGTCGACAAATCTGGGGTCACTGTTGATAGGTTAAAAGAGGCACAACACATCAACAAGTCTCTCTCTGCTCTTGGAGACGTGATTGCGTCTCTCGCTCAGAAAAGCAACGATGTCCCCTATCACAATAGCAAACTCACGCAACTTCTCCAAGACGCTTTAGGTAATCAGCACTACTTAAGTGCTAAACAAATAGTTCAATCTGAATGAGCACTATTTGATTATTTCTCACAACTTTCTTCATATGATTTTGTGTTAAAAAAAATGTGTGTGTATGCAGAAGGACAAGCGAAAACGCTGATGTTTATTCACATTAGCCCTGAACTAGAAGCTCTGGGAGAAACACTCAGCACCTTGAAATTTGCAGAGAGAGTGGCTACTTTTGAACTCGTTGCTGCTTGTGTCAACAGGGACACTTCTGAGGTTAAGGAACTCAAAGAACAGGTTAATTTCTCATTGTTAATCTCTTCTTTCTCTGAGTATCCAACAGAAAGTGACATGTTTTCTCATTGTTATTTCCTTTCAGATTGCTAGTTTGAAACTTGCGCTAGCGAGAAAGGGAAGGAAGGAAGAGCAAAGGCTGCTCCCGAATCCCCTTACACCTGATCAACTCCTTAGAAGAAAGTCACTTGGCATTTCCTCTTCATTGTCGAAATCAAATGTAAGGCATCGGAGAAAGTTCCAAACCAAATATAAGGCATCGAAGATTGATGAGAACGACAGCACCAAGGTAAAGAAAACAAGAAACCTCACATACCAATCACACAAATTAACCCGCAAATACTTTTCTTTTTTGCTTCATAATGTACAGTTAAAATTGCTTGCAGGGTCAAAGTGACTCTGAATCCAGCCTTGACTTGCAGGGTCAAAGTGACTCTGAATCCAGCCTTGACTTGCAAGGACTAGTGGGTTCACCGTCGTGGAAAAGTCCGTCGATTGATGGAAAAGAGGAGGAAATGGAATTTATTTCAGGTAGTGAATGGATAGATATACCTGAGGACGAACTCACACGGAATAGTAAACATGATAACATGACAAAGACAGAGCGTAAGAAGCGATTTTCTAGATTAACACGAGAACCACCTAGACCATCCTCTAAATTGGGTTCTTCAATTAAGCCAGAGAAGGATCAATTCAAAACCAGTAGCGATGCTGATTGGTGGAATGTTGACGATAACAGGAGTATGGTACCTTCGTTTATTCCCATGCCTTCGAGGAGACTATTGCTTGGGGCTACTAACTCACCAGAACAAACTCTCTCAAGGCATAATACTGTAGTTGTTAAGAAGAGACAAAATCCCAAGCAGTGAATGGAGTTATATATACATTTTGTGAGTATTACTATTTACATTATAAATCGAATTATCTCTTGGTCGTTTTTGTTTGGTTTTGGTGGGGTCCAGTCATATGTGGTCTTGTAGGTACACGAAGAGTAGAATACGTATGAAGCATCATAGGTTGAACACATTTCAATATGTTCTGTTTGATTTGAGTGGCATTTACTAGAATGGATATTCAATTCATTCTAATAGGTATTCTTGTTGTTGTTCTTTATTTATTTTGTCAAGGATTTTCGATATATTGTATACTACTTGTGATATATATAGGAAATGGAGGAGGGAGAGGAGTGAGCTGGCATGAACTGATTGGAGGGAGGCTGAAGTTTGTTATTTCGTTTAGGAATACGAAGTGTTTGTCATTTGCTGTGAAAATTGTTGTTGAGTTGTTTACTTCTTCTCTCTAGTTTATCTTCATTCTGTAACGTTTCCTCATATTGTGAAAGCTTCATTGTAGCTTTGGCATCGGCGAAGGTGAATGAAACCTGGATCATTAGCAGAAATGACAACGATGGTGATGGCTAAAAAAGCAGTGTATCAAGCTACAAACAAAGCTTTATTTACCTTATGTATTTACAGTTATGTGATATATTGCCAATAAAATATTGACAAACATACCGATAGAGTCGTCGAGCATCTCCTTCGACCATGACCTCAGTTATGATGGGAGGATCGTCTTCAACATGAGTACCTGACTTTGACTCCGTCTGATAGCAGTTATGTATATAACTGATAGCCCACTACTATGGAGGATCTATTACCAATTAGGAAAGGAGAAAAAGAATGAATTGACAAAATAAAGATTAAGGAGCGGGAAGTGAAAGCTAAGTGGATGCAGAGATGCTGTTTGGTCAGTGCTTTAGGGAAACTCGACTCTAAGTTTGATAAAATCATGGATCTGTTGGAAAGGCAAGTCTGAACGTGAGGGAAAGCGTATTATGCATTTTGACAACCCGAAGTTTTTCGAGCAAGCATACCACCAACATTTTCCAGGCCACAATCCACACCATATGAGAAAACCGCCCGAGATACCAATCCATATTCCTTTAGTTTTGAGTCGTGATAGTTTGGTACGTAAGGTCGAAATGCCCATTTTTGAAGGTTTGGATGCTTATGGGTGGATCCGACTGTGGAACAATTTTTTTGTATAGGGGGTTATTCGGCTATGAAACAGATGGAGTTGGTTTCCTTGAGCCTGGCTACTGGTGCTTTGAGTTGGTGTAACTGTGAGATGAGTCGTCACCCTTTTGGGGGTTGGCGTGAGTTTACTGATCAGTTGATTGCAAGGTTTAGCAAGTTCGAGCTTCGTGATCCTAGCCAAAGCTTTTTTTGCGGTTAAACAGAGTGGTTCGGCTGCTAATTTTGTGCATCTCTTTGAGGATCTCTCTTCTCAGGTTCAATGTTTGAATGAGAAGATGTTGGAAGGGAATTTATGAATGGCCTTACTTCAAAAATACAGGAAGTTGTGAATGTTTGTAAACATGTTGATATGCCAGAAATGATCTTCGTAACATTGTAGATGGAGGATAGTGCCTTGTTTCGGTTGGTGCATAAAGAAAGTTGTGCATCATGCTCTTCTAAGAGCTATGGTATGGGTGTTGGTCAATCGGGATGGAAGATGAAGACAATAATGACTGATTAGACTGAGAAAAGAGTACAACACGAGTTGGGACGTAACATTGGACGAGACCGTATTCATGTGTCACCAGAGGAGGTTGCGATCGCAAATGTTAAGGATTATTTTTGACCAGAGGAGGTTACACCAAAAATATTTCTCGGAACATGTTTGTTTGCACAAGGAGCTCCGCGTATTGACCGTCTTTCACTGGTGCGAAGTTGAACTCAGAGACACACGAGAGATAAATACGTTTAAGGATCCTAACGAGATGGTTACATAACTGTCTGTCTAGTCATTGAGTTCATTTTTGGGGATACAATCACCGATATTAACAAAGTTACGTGGTCGCGTTGGCCGAGTGAACATCGTGGTGATATTAGATAGCGGCGCCACCCATAATTTCATCAATCTATTGATGGTCTTAGCAATCCAATTAAGAACAACTCAGTCTGCGAAGTTGGAGGTTATGTTGGGAATTGGTATCTCTGTGAAAGGTTTTGGGTTTCTGCAGTGCAGTTCATTTATAGTCCAGGGGTTGTGTTTTTCTGCAAATTTCATTGAAATCGAATTGGGGAATACCTATATGATCATGGACGTTCAGTGATTGCGCACCTTAGGGAGATGTGAAGTTGATTGGGAACATCATGAACTCACATTTATGTATAACGATAGACAAGTTACCTTGCTTGGGGATCCCACTCTTCACTGTCCCAACAGTTTCAGCCCAACAATTTGTCCTACACAAGATCTGTTAGCTTTAGATTCATCCACTAGTTTTATAGCTCAGTTGTCAGGGGATGTTGTGTTGGTTCCTCAACAGATTCAATCAGTCTTGGATAGTTTCATCACAGTTTTTGACACTCCGTCGGATCTCCTACATGTGTGTGGCCGTAAGCACTCGATAACACTACTCTTCGGCTCTACTCCTATTAACGTGCGACCATATCGTTATCCCAGGAACCACATGGCAAAGATGGAACGCATGGTATCAACAATGTTGGTTGCAGGTATTATCTAACCTAGTCCAAGCTCATATTTCAGTTCGGCTCTCCTCGTTAGAAAGATGGATCAGTCATGGCGATTTTGGGTAGTCTATCAGGCCCTTAATTGTGCAATGATTCCCGATAAGTTTCCATTTCCCATGATTGATCAATTGTTGGATGAGCTACATGGCGTAGTAATATTTTCAAAACTGGATTTGCGAGATTCAAGTAACTGTACTAAAGGAAGTTCGTGCTTGTCTTTTTGATGATATCCTAATCTACAACACTTCTTTGGCGCCACACCAAGTTCATCTCGAGACAGTTTTGGCAGGTTTTGTCAGGCACAAGTTATTTGGTAATCGTTTTAAGTGCTCATTTGATCATTCACATGTTGGCTACTTAGGTCATATTATCTCTCAGGAAGGGGTTGTTATTGATCCATCAAAGACAGCGACAATGCAGGAATGGCCAGTACCAAAAACTATCAAAGATTTAAGAGGGCTCTTAGGGTTAACGGGCTACTATAAACGCTTTATCTGGGACTACGACTCTCTCGCTAAACCACTCACTTCCCTACTTTGTAAGAATCAACTTTCGTGGTCGGTTGAGGCACATATTACGTTTGAGAAATTGAAGACAACAATGATATCGGCTCCGGTTCTCGCTTTCCATATTTTGAAACATCTTGTTGAAATTGATGCATCCAAGTTTGGTTAGGGCGCTGTCCTTATGCAGAACCGAAATTCGACAGTTGTTTTAGCTATGTACTGACACTTAAGGAACAATCGAAACTGATTTACGAACATGAGCTCATGGCCATTGTCATAGTTTTCCAACATTGGCGTCATCACCTTTTGGGCCGTCGATTTATAGTCCACACAGACTAGGAAATTCTGAAATTTGTGCTTGAACAACGCGAAGTAACATTGGATAATCAACATTGGATAATCAGCATTGGTTGTCGTGTTTGTTGAGTTTCGATTTCGAAATTGTTTATAAATTGGTGTCGAGAATAAGGTTTTGGATGATCTCTCACGTCTCGATCCGCCACATCATAACACCATCGGTCACTCACTGCTTACACTCACGGTTCCGTCGACAATTTAGCTTCAAGATTTGTTCGATGATATTGACAAAGAAGAACCTATTCAACAACTCTTAAATTCTATTCACAACGGACAGAACACGAAACAGGGGTTTAGTATATGTGATGATCGACTTATGTATAAGAATTGCTTGATGTTGTCACATTCCTTTAATCTTCAAGGAATATCATGATGGTTTCTGTTGAAAATGGCAAATCCCATGTGAATGGATGCTT
>OVAU01002140.1:0-13085 GCA_900406315.1 Biscutella laevigata subsp. laevigata
GGATAAATCAAATATTAACATATTTGATTTTTAATAATTTTATAAATTCTTTTTTAATTAAATTATATCTAAATTTTATTTTTTTAATATTTTTCTAAGTAGGATATTTAAAAAAACGAAATTAAATATATAACTATATTTTTTATCTTTTAAATCTCAATAATTAAATTATTNTCTCAATAATTAAATTATTATAATTGTTTGATTATATATATTTCCAATTTTACTCTTAATGAAAGTTATATGTATTTCCAGTTTTACCTTTTTTGAATATTTTTAATTTGTTATTTATTTTAATGGCATATCATATAATATTTTATTGATTTAAAGGTTATTTTCTTAAAAGTGATCCTTATGTATAATTCGATTCTGGTAAAATGAATTTTATCCTTCCTATGATGCAAAGTGCGAACTGGGCGTGTAAAGTTGGTTAGGATGAGTCGGTTTGGGTTGGCTATTCAATTTTCTGGTTTATTTGGTTAATTGCAAAGGTTATTTAAAATAATCGAACAAAATTGGTTTTGATCGGTTCCATTTTGGATAAAATTCAAAAAAAAAAGGTTTTGGTTCAAATATCAGTTCTATTAAAAAGAATATTGGTTTAATTTTGTAAGATATAGTATATCCGGTTAACTTTGGTAATGAAAAATTTAAAAGGATAATTATTCGGTTCACCAAACCAAACCAAGAACTGAACTTAATTACAAAATGTGTTGATAATTTTTCTTTGAGAACTGAATCATAACCGGTTAGCATTAAAAACCAGTTCGATTCGGTTAATCCAGCATATATAAGAATGATTCTTGTATGTATTATTGGATGTGTACAATGATGTTGATTTATACAGAGTAGAGCTTCTAGAGAAGATTACACAAGGAAAGTGAATATATGACGAAAATACAGTGATATGAATGTATGATCTTAACATGTCCCCTTAAGATGGACTTGAAGATGCAATTTCAGAAAACTGATGTAATTCAGACGGTTGAACGTATGACAGACGGTTGAACGTATGACAGACGGTTGAACGCAGGACAGACGATTAATCAAATGACAGACGACTGGTCAAAGGTCAGATGAGCAAAGGTTGTATGGAATGCACGTGATGTGAAGAGATAAGGAAAGATGTGCTGGCAAGGAAGCACAAATAGTGATTGCGAAGCCAGCTGAAGGTTCGTGGTGAAAAAGGAAAGAGTTCAGGACTCTGCACAGAAAAGGAAAGTCTGCAGAAGACTCAATATTTCCTCATAAATGTTTTCCTTTTCCATTGAGAGAGTTCGAGGAGCTCTAGGGTTTAGGATTTCGTAGGTCTATATATAAGGTCTGAAGTGTGTAGTGTGCCGACTAACACTTAGAGCTTATTTGTGAGATTTTGGTTTATGAGCTTCGAAAACAGAAGGCTGTCTAGGTGAGTGTTCGTTGATCCTTCTGATTTTACACAGAGAGGCGTCTGTGACAGAGAAGGATCATTTTGTAGGCTAGATTGTTGGGGTTCAAACTAAGGGTATGCTTAGGTTTGAGAGACACCATATTTGAGTGTAATTTCTTGTGGAAGATTAACTTGAATAAATCCTAGTAAGTATTTGGCGTGGCGCGTTTCCAAGCTGTAATTGGGTGTTCTTTGGGTTATCTACACTTACAATTGGTATCAGAGTGGTGCATCGTCCTCAAGGATCAGTGTATCTTGCAACAGGTGTGATCTTGGGATGAGTATAGATAACCCGCATAAGTTTGTGACATTCAACATACCGTTGATTCTGGATGCAAAGAACTGTGAGCACTATAAGGAGCACCATTACCAGTACTGACATGGATGCGTGGTCTGCTGTGGAGAATGGGTGGAATCCTCTAATGATGTCAAACGAAAAAGGTGAAGGTGTACCTAAACCAACACAACTCTGGACTGTTGAGGAAAAAACAGAAGCTGAAGTTAACTGTAGAGCTGTGTCCGTGATTGTCACCTCACTGCCACTTGAGGAATTCACACGAGTACAAGGTTGCAAAAGAGCTAAAGATGAAGAGCAAATCCTTAACACCGTCGTGGCACTGGTTGGAGTCATTCATGAAGGAGGAGATGAGAGTGACGTGGATACTGTAGAATCATAAGATGAGATTGATCTGTCATTAGAAGATGAAAACATGATTCTGGTGAAACATCTGATCAATAAGGGGGATGAGAACAAGGAGTTGATTTCTTAGAATAAAGAGTTAAAGAGTAGAATCTTGTTGCTGGAACAAGGTATTCAGAAGGAGAAATCAAAAACTGCAGAGGCTGAGGCACGTCTACAAGAACAACTTCGAAGCATCAAGATGTTGAGTAAGGGTACAAAGGACCTAGACAAGTTTTTGACAATGGGAAGAACCAGCAATGTCAATTGGGGTTTGGGGTACAATGGGGCTACTCAATGTGCAACAACACAATTTGTTAAAGAGACACATCAAACTGCAAAGTCAATACCATCAAGGAACTGTTCAAGAAGTGTTCATGGGGTCTCTCATACTATTCATGGAATATCAGGAGCAAGGAACCAACCAATAATGGTTTCTGGGGTTAGTCTTTGATGGTTGTTCAGCAGATCGTCTGATTGTTTGGAAATTTCAGACAGTACCTTCTACGGATCAGGCTTCTATTCCCTCTGATCTGATTGAAGTGGATCATGCCTCTGCTCCCTTTAATCCGATAGAAGTGGGTCAGGACTCTATGGAACCAGATGAGCAAACTCCAATTGTTCAAGCTCATCGGAATCCCTCTATAGATGATGTTATAGGAGAGATTCAGGGGGGAGAGTTACTCGTGGGAAGCAGATTGACTTCAAACAGATGGTTCAAGGAAAGAGTTATCTCTCTGAAGAGGAGTATGAATGCATGTTTGGTCAAAGAGCCGACTGCCGAGGATAGCATGGTGTCTTCTGAGAATAATCGTTTTTAACTAGTGGTGGCACTCAAGCAGGGGGAGAAATGCATGAAGTATGAGGGAGTTTGCTTGTTCAACTAGGTGTTGGCTTATGGGGGAGTTTGCCTGTGTTTCAATGACTTGCATGTCAGCGTGCGCGTTTGCCTGCTTGGTATATGACTGCATGTGTCTCAGGTTCAGGACGAGAATGCTTGAGTGAGCCACCAAGTTAAAAAAGGGGAGACTGAAGATGCAATTTCAGAAGACTGATGTAATTCATAAGGTTGAACGCATGACAGACGGTTGAACACAGGACAGACGATTGATCAAATGACAGACGACTGGTCAAAGGTCATATGAGCAAAGGTCGTATGGAATGCACGTGATGTGAAGAGATAAGGAAAGATGTGCTGGCAAGGAAGCACGAATAGTGATTGCGAAGCCAGCTGAAGGTTCGTGGTGAAAAAGGAAAGAGTTCAGGACTCCGCGCAGAAAAGGAAAGTCTGCAGAAGACTGAATATTTCCTCATAAATGTTTTCCTTTTCCATTGAGAGAGTTCGAGGAGCTCTATGGTTTAGGATTTCGTAGGTCTATATATAAGGTCTGAAGTGTGTAATGTGCCGACTAACACTTAGAGCTTATTTGTGATATTTTGGTTTATGAGCTTCGAAAACAGAAGGCTGCCTAGGTGAGTGTTCGTTGATCCTTCTGGTTTTACACAGAGGTGCGTCTGTGACAGAGAAGGATCATTGTGTAGGCTAGATTGTTGGGGTTCAAACTAAGGGTAGGCTTAGGTTTGAGAGACACCATATTTGAGTGTAATTTCTTGTGGAAGATTAACTTGAATAAAATCTAGTAAGCGTTTGGCTTGGCGCGTTTCCAAGCTGTAATTGGGTGTTCTTTGGGTTATTTACACTTACAGGACTAACGGCGTTGAGTCTAATTTTGGTGATCATAGGTGCAAATCGACCGTGTGAGAGAAACTTGGTGAGGCAGTCTGCTAGCTGATCAACAAGGCGAGGTAGGTGACACAGAATTCATCATTCTGTACCAAGCTGTGAATGAAGTGATAAGTGAAAGACTCAGTTGGTACATAGGTAAGTGGCTCTGACGTTGTCGTAGACTCATAGTATATAAGAGGCCCTTGCAGTACAGAGATGCCAATTCAAAGAGTAGTGACTTGACCCAGTGGACCTCGGATGTCGTAGCTGGAACTGACTTGTGCTCCACTTCAGTCGAAGACTGATTGCAAGAGGAATAATTCCAGGGCATTATATAATGCGTGGGACGCTTATTTGAGCCCGTAAATAATCTCATGCACACTACAAAAAAAACCGTCATAGCACTCAACCATAGCACGAAATGCCTAAATGCTATCGTAGACTATTTCCAGATTTTTCAGTCGTCTATTATAGCACGAAATTATGCTATTCTATAATATCTCTAAAAATGAACTGAAATTGTGTTTAATCCAACAAACATCTGTCAATTACCCATTATATCATCAAATTTGTTCAATTAGTTTGTTAATTAAGTTCACCAAATTAAAAAATAAAAAATAAAATTGTTTTTATAGCACTCCCCGACAGCACGCATTTAATAACAGTTATTGTAGATGTTTGTAGATTTTTGATACTATATAATAGCACGAAAACATGATGTGTTAGAGTTTTTCAATACTTAACAAAATATTTCAAAAAAACTTTCACGAACAATACTTAGCAAAATATTTCACGATTGTTTTTAATTTCCTCTATTGGGTTTGATGGATTAGATGGGGTTTAGGGGTTAGGTGTTGTGTTAACGAGTTTTACTTCATACTTGTGTTATGGGGTTATAGTTTGAGTTTATTTCAACATTTTCATTTCACATAAATAAAAACTATATTTGGTATATAGTGTTACATTTGAATACATATTCAGTAATAGAATCAAATATTAAATATTTACATATTTAATTTAACAAATAAATATTTAATATTTTGACATACGGTAGCATTATATTAACGCTACTGTGTCGTTAAATTTCATATAGTGAAAACTTAATTCCGCCACACCAAGTGTCAATAGTTTAAAATTTCGTGTGGCGGAATTAAGTTCCCGCTCAATGGAATTTAACGATATGATCGCATTAATATAATGTTATCGTATGTAATAATCTTAAATATTTATTTGTTAAATTAAATATGTAAATATTTAATATTTGACACCGATCTCCTCAAACTATAAACCCTAAACTCGAAGATTTTAAACACTAACCTTCAACTTTAAAATTTAAAATTTTTTAGTTCCCTCTTGTTTTAAGGGTTAGATTTTTAGTGGTTTAAAACACAAAGTTGGTGTTTTCGTGTTTGAGAACAAAAGAAAAATGCAAATTTTGATCGAAAATGAAATCAACCAAATAAATACATTTATGAACATGCAAATCAAAATCTTAAAAACATATTTATTTGTTAAATTAATTGTGTAACTATATAAAATTTGACATCAATCTCCTCAAACCCTAAACCCTAAAGCCTAAACTCAAAAATTGGATTCGATATTGAAATCAACCATATAAATACATTTCCAAAAATGCAAATTAAAATCTTAAAAACATATTTATTTGTTAAACTAATTGTGTAAACATATAAATTTGACACCAATCTCCTCGAACCCTAAACCCTAAACTCAAAAATTTAAAATTTTCCAAGTTCTTCTTGTTTTAGGGGTTAGATGAGGTTATGAGATTAGAGGTTAGGTTTCCAATTCATTCTCTCTAAACTTTAAAACTCTCTATATACACAATACATCATAAATTTTAAATCCTAAACTACAAACTTTGATACTCAAACCCTTATCTGGAAATTCTAATACTCTAACCCTTATTTCAAATTATTTAACAATAAAACTCTCTAAATCAAACATAAATCATATATTATATACCATGAACTATAAATATCAAATCATAACTGATATATTCATTTATAGACCCTAAACCCTGTTTTTCATTCATAAATTAAATATTTATTAATTTAGATCAAAATAAATTAAAAATTGAAATTAATAACAAAAAGTGAAAAAATATTTAGATACATAAAATTTAAAAATGAGATTATAACAAAAGAATATAAAAAATTTAGATCAAAATGTCTTAAAAATTTAAACTATTACAATAAATAATAGATCAATTTTTTGATTGACTACTCTTAATAAACTAAGATCAATTTTTGATTGACTACCTCTCTTCTTTCTCTCGTCTCTTCCTCTCTGCACGAGATTTTCTTCCTCTCCCTCTCTAACGTCCGTCGCTGCACGATAGCCATCTCCTTCGTGACGGTGAAGATTTGAAGCGAGGATCAGCAGCGAGGCGGCGCGAGAATCTCCAGCGCTGGAGATGACGATGAATCAAGCTCCAGCAGTGAGGCGACGCGAGGATCTCCGGCGCGAGCCTCATGCTTTCTTGCTCCGCCTTCACTTTTCTTTAAATTTTGATATGTAGATTTCATAGATTAATCTCTCGAGATATGAATATGGAAGAGAACAAGGAATTTTTAGTTTCACCACTCTCTCGATTGAGCTCCTGTTTCGATGTTATTGACTAGCTTTAGTAGAAATTCGCATCTACGAAGTCTCGATTCTCGTCTGCTATACATATCTCACTCTGAAATTTCCATGTTTTGCGTTAGTCTGTTTATCTTGAAAATGAAGTATAATGTGTCATAAGCTATATGTATTCACATATTTCCAATGGATTTTACAGAGAAGCGTTGAAAAATGAGTCGTGGAGGTGCAGCCGTCGTGAAGGGAAAGAAGAAAGGAGTTTTCTACACCATTGATTGTTCAAAGCCTGGATGACAAGTAATTAGCATTGACGCTTCATCGTGATAAAATAAAAACGATGAGGTTAGACTTCCCACTTATGGGTCAGAGTTTCTAGCTGATGGCGGGAAAGGCTGGCGCCGGCGAGAATGATGGCGGGGCGAGGCTGATGGCGCCGGTGAGGTCGATGGCTAGGTCGAGCGGCGAGTCTCCGGCTAAGCTTCTACGTGTTTTTTTTGTTTTGTTTTTTATTTATTTTAAATTAATTGTAAATTTAATAACTAATAAATGAAATTAATATATTTTATAATTAATATATAATTTAATTCGTTTTAATTTTATATACAATAATTAATATTAAATTTTAAATACAAAAAGAAAATACCCATTATACCCCAAATTTAATATCCCCTATATATTAAAACAAAAACATTTTGATGATGTGTCGTAACTAGAAGAGTTTTGGTTTGAAATGCTGACGTGTCGTTCTCTGGTACATTCTCAAATGAAATTTAAATAAGGCTTAATTTTCTTTAGAAATTACACAATGTCATTACCATAAATATCATAATACTTTTTATATTTAAAAATAGGTAATATTACGTAGTCATTTGAATTAAAGAAAGAATATCTCATATGTAATAATATCATAATTTTTATTATTATATTGTCTTTCTTCTATTTATTTGATATCATTCTTATATAAAAAATTTAATCAATATATAATTAATATAAAATGTTTTGGGTGTGTTAGATTTCTTAAAACAAATAAGAAATACTCAATTTCTAAAAAAATTGTATTTTTAAAAAATCCCACTTCGACTAAAAAAGTAGTAGGAGAATATGATACAATTCTATAAATAAGTTAACGTGTTCAAAATGTAGAACTATAAGTCAGAAGTTTGATTTAGTCGGCATCTAAATCACACATTTTTTGTTTTCTTTATTTCATTTGGTAACGGTAAATATTAAATATTTACTTTTATAAAAATTAAAATATTCCTTTCGATTTAATATTTAATAAATTTTTAAAAACATATATAAATATAAATATTAATCTCACGCATGACGTGGGTCACAATTCTAGTATAACATTATTTTTGAAACGCTTTTATAGAAGGAACAAGTATAATAACATTGTTTTATAAACGTTGTTATAGATGGGATAACTATAATAGCATTGGAACAAAAAGGCTATTACGTAGGTACACCTACGATAGCTACACCTACGATAGCTGCGGTAGACAAAGCGTTTATGGAAACACTATTAAAGATGTATAATAGCAGTTTTTACGTGCTACCAATAGATATTTTTCTTGTAGTGGCAGTCTCCAAACATAGTAAGACATGTGGTATATTCTGATTTTAGGGGTTTATAACATGCGTTTTGGCATGTTTATGAACCCTTTAATGAGAAATTAAAGTGCTTTTAGAATCTTTTCGTCTCCTTTTGAGATTTTACAGGTTTGTAGTAGACATTTGAAGAAATGAAGACGTGATTGTAAGAAGATTCTAAGAAAATCGGATATGTTGAGTTTAAGTTCGATCGAACCTCATCTAGGTTCGATCAAACCCCTACTTCAAACAAGATTGTTTGGTTCGCGATATCGACTGAAGAAGTGAGCCAACATCAATCGAACCACATCTGATTCGATTGAACCAATCCAAGACAAAATTGTTCTAACCATCGCGCAAAATCCAGGATTCGATGACGAAGATCAGACATGTTCGATCGTACCAACATCAATTTGATCAAACCGAAAAAAGAAAAAAAGTATTAGTGATGTTCCAAGATCCTATAAAAGCATTAGGGACTCCGATTTTTGAAGAAACAATTTACAATACAATTTTACTTAGTTTTTTAGTTCTAGGATTTTGATTTGCAATATAGGGTTTTGTTAGATTTGTCTCCAAGGGAGATAGATTCAAATTGTCAACTTGTAATCTGGAACCTTTGTTTTTGTTTATTCTATTCAACATTGTTTATTGCTTTCAGTTATGACTTGTTTGATTGATTTTGTCATGTCTAAGTAGTTTACTAGATTGGGTCTCGGGTTTTTTAAAAAGGGGAATTAAAGTTCATGCTAGATTAGGTTTAAAGAAAAGAAGGAAGTAGGATCCTTTCTTAATATATGATTTGTAGTTTGAATGCGGCATGACAAACAAAATCTAAGACTTATGATGATTTAAGTCTGACAAATAATAAATTAAATCACTCAAATCAGTAATTAAGGAAGTATAGACACTATAATCTTATTTTCTAGACAATTGTATTAGATATTGCTTAACTATAATATGCCTAGTTAAAAGGGATAACAATTCGATTGGACTACTGAGATTTCTAGGTTATTGAGTCTAGTATTTGAGTGACAAGTTTCTAGGTTCCAAAGGATATTTTAGGCGTGGGTTTGCACCTAAGACCCGAGGCTAGCTATTTTTAGAGATCGAGTAAGGGGAACATAGAGTACGGTTTTTGTTTAGCAATAACTATATTCTAACATTTAGTGACACATGTTAGGTGTTTGAAGAGTTCGTCTGGGCGTAGGTTAGTCCCCACGTGTTGGTTTAGTCTATTTATAGAAACCCAAAATAGGTTATATATATTCGAAGTTATTTTCTCAACCATAAGTCTAGGTAGTTCCCAAAAACCTCATTTAGAATTCCTAGGATTGAATGCCCCCATATCTATTATTATCCCGTTTGCTTGCTCTTTACTGTTTTCATCTCCTCTTATTATTGCTTATTACCAACAACAACCACTCTTTGCTCTCATCTTAGTCATTATAAAGTCTTAACTATCTCTTTGTGTTAACACTTTAGTCTCTGTGGATTTGATCCGTAAGTATTATAATGATTGTCTGTGCACTTGTAGATTTAGCTATCTAGGGTAAAAGCTGAGTGACATCAGCATGTCAATGTCAACGAATTTGGGTTGTTGTTCCATGTAGACAACCTCTCCGAGTGGTCCTTGGAGGATTATTGTGTTAACGTCAAGTTGATGTAGAGTCTAGGAAAAGATTGAACATTGCACGAACATAGGTGCGCTTGATTACAAGACAGAAGGTTTCAAAATAGTCGATGTATGGGCTTTGATGGAAGCCTTTGGTGACTAGACACACCTTGTATATGTCGATATCTCTAGTAGGTAGACAATTAAGTCAGAAGATCCATCGACAACCAACCAAGTTATCAATATTCTAGGGTGGCTGCATCTCCCATGTTTCATTCTGAAGTTGAGAGTTGATCTCATCCGTCATTGCATGACGCCAATTCATGCCCTTGAGTGCAAGTTGATAGGTCATCGGTTCGATATATTTGTTGGTGCTAACGACTGTTGTAAAAGACAGCTTTGCCAATGGTTTAGAGATCTGATTCTTAACCCGAGTTACCATTTGATGGGTGTTGACTAGAGCAGGTTCTTCTGGTACATGAGGAGTGTTGCATCAATTACGAGAGTGGAGCAGGTTTTGCATCTTGATGATGATGTTAATTCCCCTTTTGTGAAATTCTAGGTCTAATCTATTAAACTACTCGGACATGGTAGATGCAATCACAAAAGTCATGGATGAAAGGATAAACCAAAATATTGAATTGAATAAACTAAACAAGGGTTCTAAATAAAAATTTTGTCATATCAAATATATCTTCCTAGAACAAAAGTGTATAAAAAACCTAAGTTGCAAAATCTATAAAGTGCAAAATTCGGACAAAACTTTAAAACAAACTAAAGCAAAAAGTGTGTGCGATTTTTCAGGTATCATCAATTCTTCTATATACCTTTGGGGGCTTCCTAGGGTTCTCTAGTGGGCTCGTACTTTAAACACACAAATAAGGAAAAAATAAAATATTTCGGGTTCGATTGATCTTGAAATAGTTCGATCGAACTTTTCTTTGTTTCTTCAGTCGATTCTACGTTTCGTAGCTCGCTCAAAACGATCCAGTTTGGAGAAAGGTTCGACCGCTCTTGGTAGGGTTCGATCAAACTTAGGCTTGACGGATTTAGATTCTTCGTCACTT
The DNA here is from genome assembly GCA_900406315.1 of Biscutella laevigata subsp. laevigata. Lineage (NCBI taxonomy): Eukaryota > Viridiplantae > Streptophyta > Magnoliopsida > Brassicales > Brassicaceae > Biscutella > Biscutella laevigata. Next base: position 10,711 of record OVAU01002140.1, read on the forward strand.
CTTGCAATCCTATCCCAAAACTTCTTGTCTTCAAGTATCAATTCCAAATCTGTAAAAACCCAAAACAAGGCACATAAACCTTAAAAACATGTTAATTAACTTTTATGAAAATATTAAATAAATATTTATCCCACGCATTGTGCGGGTATTCCCCAAGTAACTATAAAGACGCTTCTAATCTAATATATATTTTTTTGCTGCACACTCCTTCGAGCAAGTGACGTCTTTATGTCTTAGAGCGGTACGTAGGTGCCTCTTCTTCTTCGACCGCTCAGAGCTCGAGGCCAAATCACCATATGGCAGCTACTTTGGAGAAGCTCAAGGTCTATAAGGAGGAGAACAAATACTTGAAGGCATTTCCGAGCGAGAAATTCCATGATTTTTGTCCACCCGGCGGTTTCGGACCGCCTCCACCACCGCCATCTCCATCTACTGTTTAGATTTTTGTTATTTTTATTAAGTATTCAAATAATAGAATAACATTGTTTTTTAGTATTCAGTTATGAATTTGAATATTTTGATTTCTATTCTTAAATATTTTTTTTCATATTTTTCAATTTTATTTTTTAAAAATAAATCTAATTAAAAGAAATAAAATAATTAATTTTTTCTTGGGTATTATAAAAAATTTCACATGGGCAATAAAACCATCAGAATTTATGTTTCCTGACGGTAATGTCTGTCGAAATTTAACATTTCTAACGGCCTTCACTCGTCAATATCCCGTCAAAAAGCAAACAAATTTCGACGACTTATATTCATCAATATCCCGTCGAAAATTTCCGATAGATTCCAGCGGATACAATATTTTCGATGACCCGGAACCGACAGAAGAATTCTGTCAATTTCCCTACGGACATAGCCTTTTCCAACGAATATTTAACGAATTTGTCTGTCTGAAATAGCGTAGTTTTTTGTAATGTATTAAAAATACAATTAAATAATTATGCAATTACCAATTAGAGCGTTTTTTGGGATCAGAAGTCAGTTAATAATAGAGTGTTTGTCTACAATGACACTTTTAGAAGTATTTTTCTAAAATGATATTTTTTTGGATTATGACATTCTCTCTTTTACTTTAACAACCAGAAAAGAATAGGTGGGTGTTTGGACCATTTTGACTTTTAAGTGAGATAATGAAATAATGAGATTTGTTAGAAAAATCAACAAAAGGAGGATTCAACAATTGAGGCAAATCCTATGAAACGAATAATTGTGGAGCTCAGTGCATAGTAATTTCATCTTTTTCACTACTATAAATAGACGTTAGAATTCATTTGTAATCTACACAACTTCAATACAAATTTCAGAGAAAACATATATAAGAGAAAATCTCTCNTCAATCCGTTCAAACTTTCCGACTTACGGTAACCTTTTAATCTATTACTAGATTTTTGACCCGCGTCATACGCGGGATTATATATTTGTAAATTTATAANCTAATCTTTTATTTCGCTCTTTTGAGAATCCAAGGCTTTCCGATCCTTTCTATAATCCCGACTTACGGTAATACTTTAATTTCATTATTATAACACGTTTATTATAACANAAACTTCCTTTCATATTCTTATATTTATTCAAAAGCTGTACAATATTTAAAATATTTTGACTTAAGAAAAAAATCAAAAGCTAAATACCCAAATTGGTTGGAATGGACGAATCTTGTACTTGATAGAGGAGCAACTGAGCTAGAGTGACGTTTTCCAATATGTGACGCTTCAATAATTGCTGGACCTCTAAAATGGTTGGATCTAATGATATAAATTATATATGAGATATGAAAAACATAGATTGATCAGAATAATCTCTTCAAATATTAAATTTAACGATTTCACTTTCCAACGAAATTATTACTGGAATTTTAGAAAATAAAATTGATAACAAATTGAAGCTGAGTTACTCTTTTTAAATGTAATATATATATATATTAAAGTATACCATATGCTCCATACCCAAATAAAATACATTTGTAATTTAATTCTTAACTGTATATTTTTATCTTTAAATTAAGATTTATAATAGTTAATAAATGAATATATATTTATTTAACACATTTAATTGTATAATGATTATGAATCTATAGATTTTTTTTGTGAATTTATCCATAATATTCAAATTGTATAAAATATTTCACCATCTTAATTATATTTACATTATCTTCTTTGTTTAGAATTTTAGTAGTTAGTTTTTATTATTAATTATAATAATTTTATTGGCACCCGTGGCGAATCTAGACTTCAAATTAAGGTGGTTCAAACAAAATAAAAATAAATAAAGAGTCTATGTAAGGCTTGAACCCAGAAATGGGTAGTTCAAATGATCACTTTAATCGATTGTGCTAGTAACTTTTCTTACAATTTTGACACAAAACATGT
>OVAU01002141.1:0-13084 GCA_900406315.1 Biscutella laevigata subsp. laevigata
AGTTATTCTATAATTTATTTTATGTCATGTATTCCTTAATATTTAAAATTTCATAATGTTTATAAAATAATTATGTAATAATAATGTTATTGTTATATATATGTTGTTTTAACTACTTTATCCGTTCTGGGCGCACTACATATCACTATTCAACATACTTTTTTTTACCTGCTTTGTCCGCTTTGCCCACTTTATCTGTTTTACCCGTTTTTAATCTGCTTTACCTGTTTTGTCAGCTTAATCTACTTTGCCCGCTTTACCTGTTTTGCCCGCTTTGTCCGCACGCTTTGTCTGCTGTCACCATTCGGAGCCTAAATAGATACTCCCTCTGTTCCTCAATATTTGATGTTTAAGGATTTTTCACGTTGATTAATAAAACACAAAAAACATCATTTCGTTTCTCTCTTTTTCATAAAAACACCATTAACTTCATCTATTTTAACCAATTAAAAATCATACTGCATAATATTAATGGTATTTCGCTTTAAATTTTTGCATTGATAATCGAAAACGTCATTTAAATTGAAAAAAATAAAAAACTAAAACATTAGAGGAACAGAGAAAGTAATATTTTAAAGAAAAAATATATGATTGCATGAAAGCTGATGTAGAAGCGCTGCGATTGAATAGATGGACCCTATAAAGGGAATATAAATTCGAAAAGACACCATTAGTTTTCCATTCCTTGAAATCAAATAATCAACATTGAAAACGATAGATTTCATTTGAAATAAATTAAAAAACATAACATAATATATATTACATATAAGAGAATAAAAAATGAAGGAGAAGATATTATTTAAATTCACAGATTCAGTGGATATAAAAGTTTTGAACAAAATTGTGTCTATAAAAAGACAATTGGTGCCATACCAAATATATCTTTCGACGCATTGTCTTTTTCCTATTTGGAAAGGAATGTTTACAGTTTTCCTTTTCACATTTAATAATTTGAAACACTTTTTCTTGTGTGGTTCGAATATCAACTCAGTGTACCTAGAAAATCCATATTATTGATCAATTTTACAAACTCATAAAACATCTCTATATATTCCTCTCTTATCTTCTTTGTAATAAAATAAATTTCATTTACGATCGCATTAAAGTCGATTGGGTCAAGGGTCGTTTTTAGGAGTGTTGCACTCTTTTCCTCGTACTTTGATATTACTGGTATTTAATACAAGTGGTTAACTCGTAACTGTATTGTGTAGTTTTGGGGGTAATTGAGTAGGTGTTGGTCATTGTCAAGTTGCCTTTTACAAGCTACTAATCTTAAGAGCTGGAGTTGTAAAAATGGGGTTCTTAACTATTTTATATTCATATTTAATCAAAAAGTATAAGTTAAGAACTCCTAAATATAATTATGTAAAAACCTTCTTCATCAAGGATTCTTAATATAGAGTTCGTAAAAAAAACTAATTAAACATTAATATAAAAGAAATTTGATTATATCACTGATTCAAAGGAAATAAACAAGATGATGTAATGAAATCTAATCTTTGTTGGAACTTGAAAGTATCAGTTTTCACTCTTCTGCAACTAATGGAAACAGAAGTCTCTGAGAAAGCACAGAAGTCTCTAGCTGTGGGTTCGGTAAGAGACCAGAGAGGCAGAGAATAAAATTATGAGTACCAAATCATAGCTGCAGTAGGAAGAGCATATTTGAAGAACTCTCCAACGCCTTCGAATATCTCCATGGAGAGAGGCGCACGTGTCTCATAACACGCAGAGGAGAAGGGCATGAAAGATCCAAGGAAAATGGCGTAGAGCCAATTTGACAAACTGAGAGCACTGACTCTTAACGAACCAAACAGGGACCACTCTCCACCGTCTGATGACACACATGTACCGAGCTTGACCGAGAGACCAGTCACTTTAGTTTGTGACCAATCCCATTATAGCAAACCTGTTTTGATACAAGAAAAAGTTGAGTCAACAACCATTACTCTAATTATGAGCGTAAACAACCTCTGGGATTAATCATGTTCTGAAGTATGTCATCTTCTAATTCCCATGGCTTGATGCAAAACCAAATGAAAAGAAGAGAATCTTGATGATTAAGAAGGAACGTACATCATAGCCATAAAGATCTGCTTCAAATCATTCTCAAAGTTCTTCATGTTGGCCAGAGATTGTGGACAGAATATAATTGCAAGCCATGAGCAAATCTTGTACTGAGACACAAAAGAAAAATGAATGATTAACAGCTTTTTCTCAATCCAATAAACAAATGTTTTTTAAAGTGAAGAGATATTTCTTTCTATTAGGAACTCTACATATGATATTTTATCTACTTTCACTGATCCAATCTCAAAAATCAGATATAAACGAACGAACGAGCTACTGATTTGCTGTTGATGAATTGGTCCTATAAAATCCAACGACCTAACTCACCAAATCTTAAGCATGAGTAATAGTATCTATCTACGATTGTACTGGCTTCTAAGAGAGATGAGATTTGATGAAATTTACCCTGAACATAACGCGAGAGACGCCGAGGATAACGACGAGGAATCCAGAGTAGTCAACGGGAAGATCCTCCGATGCAACAGGCTGTGGGGTGTAAGGTTTCACCGCCAAAGGTTGTCGTGGATCGTTCACCGACGACGATTTCCCCTCTAACCTTTTTTCCTTTTGCGTTTTCGACAAAATGATCAAAACTCAAGCAAATTCTGCGTTTTTGACACGTTTAAGACCAGCTAATCACATACCGACACATCGTCGAATCAGATCCGCTTCTAAAGTCTCTTAAACGAGAATCGATTATGAACTTTGATTATTTTTTTCCTTTTCTTTTGGCTTTAAATTGTGCCTAAGATACCTATAAGGAACCTCAATGGAAGTGGTCTAAGTAACCGTTTTCAGGTTTGGGCTTTGATAAATGTACCGATAAATTATAGAAGAATAATGAGCAATTCGATATTTTATAATATGAATTATCTTTTTTTTTTAAAATGTGGGCCACAAGGGGGTCCCACTCCCCATTTGTGGGCCACAGGGGGGCCCACTCCCCATTTGTGCACACAGGCACTCGAACCCTAGAGGTGAGGAGTAACGACCCAAGCTCTTTCCACTTGAGCTATTGGTACTCCTCGAATTATCTATTCTAGAGAGTCATAAGGATTTTGAAAAGAACGTTTTCCCTCAACTATGCTGGCATTTATGAAAATTAAGGAATGAGAAGGTGTACAATAACAGGAACTCGGTATGAAGTAGACCGTATTAGGAAACTAAATATCTCTAGTTATTCTGTAATTGATTCTCATTAACTCTGATGTTTTAACCTAGTCTATGTAGTAGTTGTATATAAGTGATTGTGTAAACTTCTAAGGGTAATAAGAACATACCTCTTCTATATGGTATCAGAGCTTTTGATCTAAAACACCAAAACAAAACTTTTTCTTTTGCACAATGTCTTTCTCTTCTGGAAACATTACGGAAGTCATTCAACCAAACACAACCACGTTGCTCAATCTTATCAAATGTGTCAAAACTTACTGCAACTAATTACCTCATGTGAAGTTTGCAGATTCATGCACTTCTAGAAGGACATGCTCTCGCATCTCATCTTGATGCGAACACACCACCGCCGGCTGCTACTATCACCACAAATGATGTAGTCTCTGAAAATCCGGAGTTCGTTCTCTGGAAACGCCAAGATCGGTTGATCTACAGTGCTCTGCTTGGAGCATTTACCACATCCCTTCAGCCGATTGTCTCACGCACAACCACCGCGACACAGATCTGGAGCACGATGGCATCCACTTATGAGAGACCTAGTAGAGGTCATATTCGCAATCTGAAAACGCAGTTGAAAAACTGGAAAAAGGGTGATCGATCAATAGATGATTACCTTCAAGGTATCACCACAAAGCTTGATAATCTCGCATCCTTGGAAAGCCACTGGAGCATGAAGATCAGATTGAGATTATCTTGGATGGTCTTCCAGAGGAATATAAGACCATAGTGGACCAGATTGAAGGCAGAGATGTTCCTCCAACTATCACTGAGATCCATGAACGCCTCCTGAACCATGAGGCAAAGCTTCTTGCAAACCTTGCCGCTGTCTCATCTTCGGTCCCAGTCACTGCGAATGCAGTCCATCAGCGCTACAACAACCAAAACTACAGGAGTCAAAACAGCAACTGAAACAAATACAACAACAACAACGGTCAAGCTCGCTACAACAATGGACCTAACAATGCTCAACCACAGGTGCAATCGCAGAACTCAAAGTATGTGCCTCGTCCATACCTCGACAAATGCCAAATCTACTCTGTGCAAGGTCATAGTGCCAAACGGTGCCCTCATTTTCAGGCAATGCAAGCCTCTCAGACTCCGTTTACAAGCTGGCAGCTGAGAGCTAACTTTGCCGCTGCAACATCCCCAAACAGTTGGTTGCTGGATAGGGGTACGAGCCATCACATCACGTCGGACTTAATGAACCTCTCGCTTCATCACCCCTATAATGGTGGTGATGATGTTATCAATGCTAATGGCTCAGGTTTGAATATTTCTCATAAGGGTTCAGTCACGTTTTCCACTCCTACAAAAGATTTGCAATTACATCAAGTCTTGTGTGTACCGGAGATACACATGAACCTTGTTTCAGTACACAGTTTGTGTAACACTAACCGTGTTTCCGTGGAATTTTTCCCTTCCTCTTTTCAGGTGAAGGACCTCAGCACGGGGGACCTATTCCTCCGAGGCAGAACTGAAGAGGGACTGTATGTGTAGCCGGCTGATTATCCGGTCCGTGTGTTTGCAGCTTCACCTAAACCTGCAACCAACATCAGTTCATGGCATTCAAGATTAGGACATCCATCTAGTTCAGATTTAAACACACTTATCTCTCAGTTTTCTCTACCAATTTCAGAAAAATCCCAGAAACTCTTGTCTTGCTCGGAGTGTTTGATCAATAAAAGTCACAAACTGCCATTTTCTAATACCTCTATCACCTCAGATCGTCCATTGCAATACGTTTTCAGTGATGTGTGGTCCTCGCCTATTATATCTCATGATAACTACAAGTACTACCTAGTGCTAATCGATCACTTCACTCGATATTCATGGTTATTTCCCCTCAAGCAAAAATCTGATGTGAAGGAAATCTTTATTCGATTTCAGGCTCTGGTTGAGAATCGATTTAAAGAAAAGATAGGCACATTGTTTTCAGATAACGGTGGTGAGTTTTTGGGTTTGATAAATCACCTTTCTGCTCATGGTATTGCTCATATGACGTCACCACCTCACACGCCAGAGCATAATGGCTTGTCGGAGAGGAAGCATCGCCATATAGTTGAAACATGTCTTACATTGATGACTACAACGTCGGTTCCAAAAATGTATTGGCCTGAAGCGTTTGCAACAGCTGTCTATCTGATTAACAGATTGCCAACGCCAGTACTGGAGATGGATTCGCCATACAATAAACTGTTCCAAAACAACCGAATTATGAGAAGAGAGTATTTAGGAGCTTATGCTTCCCTTGGCTAAGACCATACACGAGACATAAGCTTGAAGATAGATCCTTACCATGTGTATTTCTGGGGTATTCAATGAGTCAGAGTACGTATCACTGTCTTCATGTTCCCACAGGTCGATTGTATGTCTCACGACATGTATACTTTGTGGAAACCACTTTTCCGTTCGCATCGCCGGTATCGTCGTCATCGATAGAGGAACAACTGAAGACATCTCCGTCTATGGCCTTCACGCAGACTGTAATTGTGCCTCAAAGCTCGTCATCCACACATCTGCCTTCAGCTTCCCCCCTGCTATGGTCCTCACCTCGCCGTCACTCCCTCTGTCGCATCGTCATCGCAAGTACCTCTCTCAAACTCAATCTCAACTTCTCATCCTCCTCAATCTGAGCCCACTTCTCCACTCTTTATTGGGCCTCAATTATTACCCCAAGAAACAGCCCCTTCCATTGAGCTCACTGCTCACACTCAAAATGGGCCACAACCCATGGCCCAGCAAGATTTCTCTCCCCTACCAAGCCCAATTCTTCCAAGCCTCATTCCGTCAATTCCTCTCGTCTGTAATCCACCATCATCATCCTTACCCATTCCTCCGATCCTTGAACCACCGATCCTAAACTCCCACACCATGAGAACTCGATCCAAAAATAATGTCACCAAACCTATACAAAAATTAACCCTTATAGCAATCCTTTCATCCAATTCACCATCTGAACCAACAACTGTTGCTCGAGCTTTACAAGATGAACAATGACGTCGTGCAATGTCGGAGGAGTATGATGCACATATGAGAAACAGTACGTGGGAATTGGTACCGCCTGATCCAAAGCTGAATATTGTTGGTTCTCGTTGGCTGTTTACGCTGAAGTTTCATGCTACTGGAGAACTTGAACGCCATAAGGCACGTCTTGTCGCTCGAGGGTTCTCACAACAATTTGGTATTGACGACTCTGAGACTTTCAGTCCAGTTATCAAGTCTACGACAATTCGAATTGTTCTCCAGATAGCTGTATCTAAAGGTTGGTCCATCAAGCAATTAGATGTCAATAATGCGTTTTTACAAGGAGAGTTGAATGAAGAAGTGTATATGGCTCAACCGCAAGGCTTTGTCGACAGGGATCGCCCAACATATGTCTGTAGACTACGCAAAGCCATCTATGGCCTCAAATAGGCACCCAGAGCATGGTATCTTGCGCTCAAACAACATCTCCTTTCCATCGGCTACAGCAACTCACTATCTGACACATCTCTATTCGTCAAAAACCATGGTTCTATGATCACATATGTTCTCGTCTACGTCGACGATATTCTGGTAACAGGGAGTGATTTTGGTGGTATTCAGCTGGTGTTAACATCCATTGCAGAAAGGTTTTCTATCAAAGACTCGGTTAACTTGCATTATTTCCTTGGGATAGAAGTTATACGTACAACACAAGGGATTCACTTGATGCAGAGGAAGTACGTATCTGATCTGTTGAGTAAAGCCAATATGACTGAAGCCAAACCTGTACCCACTCCGCTGCCACAGACACAGAAACTCACCCTAAATGATGGTGATCCCCTAGATGATGGTACACAATATCGCTCGGTGGTGGGTAGTTTACAGTATTTAGCCTTCATAAGGCCATATATTGCTTTTGCAGTGAATAGATTGTCTCAATTTATGCATCGAACTACTACTCAACATTGGCAGTATGCTAAACGTGTGTTACAGTATTTGGCTGGGACAACAATACATGAGATCTTCCTTAGTGCCAACTCGCCGATTACCTTACATGCTTTCTCAGACGTGGACTGGGCAGGCGACACAGATGATTACGTATCGACGAATGGGTACATTGTTTATCTTGGCTCTACTCCTATCTCTTGGTCCTCGCGGAAACAGAAAGGAGTAGCGCGTTCATCTACTGAAGCATAGTATCGTGCAGAGCCCAACACTGCCATGGAGGTGCGTTGGTTACTTTCTCTTCTCACTGAGCTTGGGATCACACTTCCGACTATCCCGGTTATCTACTGCGATAATATTTGGGGCGACATATCTATGTGCCAATACGGTATTTCACTCGAGGATGAAACACATAGCTCTAGACTATCACTTTATTCGGGATCAAATTCAGGCTGGTCATCTTCGCGTTTCTCATGTTTCTACTCATGACCAGCTCGCTGATGCCTTGACGAAACCACTGAGCCGACGAAGCTTTCAAACTGCATGTACCAAGATTGGCGTGTCAGGACCCGCCATCTTGGGGGGCGTATGAAGAAGACCGTATTAGGAAACTAAATATCTCTAGTTATTCTGTAATTGATTCTCATTAACTTTGATGTTTTAACCTAGTCTCTGTAGTAGCTGTATATAAGTGATTGTGTAAACTTCTAAGGGTAATAAGAACATACCTCTTCTATACTTGGATCCCTAGTGGAATGTTATCCAGACATTTATCAATGTAGAAGCATGGCAACAAACTCACGAGGGGACCCAAGAAGATCCGTCGGAGCTCCCAATTCATGTGGGAGGGAACGCAAAAGGATACATATGTTTGACTGATGGTGCATGGACAGCCACAAAATTGATGTCGGGGATAGGCTGGTACTGCCATGACGGCGATGGAGGGGAGGAACTCAGAGGAATACAAAGTATCCCGAGACAACACGCACCGCTAAATACAGAATTTGAGGCTCTTATATGGGGAATGGAAACTATGATTGCATGGAGACGAACGACTGTCACTTTCTTGACTGATTCGAAGGACCTGCTCGATGTGGGGATGATCAAGCCATCATATTGGCCAAGATTCACAGAACAATTGGAACGCTTTGAGGCAAATAGGTACAAATTTGAATACGTAGCGTTCAATTATATGACACAGTCGCAGAATTTGGAGGCCGACGATCTAGCCACACGAGCGAGAAGAAGCGATCAGTCATTGGAGTTCATATGGGGCCATTCACCTCAACCCCCAGAACTACAATAATTTCTCTTTGAAGCTCTACCAACAAAGAAAAAGAAAAATCTTAAGTAACTGTCTAATCACAAGTAAATAATATTATTATTGGATTTTAATTACATCATTAGATATAATATCAATGTTTTACAAGTGTGTTATAGTGTTCTACCGTTCTCAGTTTATTGAGAATTAATGAATATATTTTTCTAATTTGTTTTGGATTTATATTCTAAAAAACCATAGCTTAGAAATTTTTATTGGAGATTATATAGTTACAAATTTACTTCGGATTATCGTAGTATTCAACAGATAAGGTAGATCTGAGGATTTCGCCTCACTCTCAAGTAATCTGCCAGATCCGAGACCTTCTCGAGATTCTGGTGCGCGGCGGAGGGTTGGTAGCCAGGGGGGAGGCGGCTAAGTTAGATTAGATTTATGTTTAGGCTAGGGTTTGCTTTCCTGGGCTTGGATCTTTTTCTGTTTCAATTCCTGTTTTGCGATAAAGCTCATATAAGTTTGTACTGGTTGAGCTTTAAAGTTTAACGAAAATCCTTAAAAAAAAAAACAAACCAAGCATCAATACGTGATATTCTTTTTTTTGCTTTTATCAATACATGATCCAACCGTTATAGACTTATATCATGTGTTTCTTACATACTCCAAAAAACGTAAAGAGTAAACATAACTATCATAATTATCATAGAAATGAGAGATTTAAAACTATCCATCAGAAGTTTTTTTTTTCACGGTAAAAACTTTGTAACGAGAATTTTTGGCTGACGCAAATAAATATAATTGAATATGTTTATTTGCTCATTTAATCATTTTATCTATAAAATCTGTACGATGATATTTGTTTAGTATATATTAACACATTATAGATGTTTTTTGATCTAAATGCTGTAAAACTGATGTTTGTTTAGTATATATTAACACATCATAGATGTTTGTCTGGATGAACTACTTAGATGATATTTAAAATTGAAATAAAATTTCGAAAATAGTATATTAGATTTTTAATGAGTATTCAAATATCCACCAAAAATGTAAATGATAATAATGCTATCTAAATTTATCAGCTTAAAATTAACATGTTAGTCCAATGGTTTTATATTTAGCAGCATAGTTATTAGGTTAGAATTTCAATCTTTTGTAGAAACATTTAATTTTCTTTTTAGAGAATTTGAGTTATTGGATTAGTAATTCAAAAAAAAAAAAAATTCAGAAAGTTAATTAACCAAACAAAATTTTTTTTTAGTTTATGTATTGGAATTTTACCAAATTAAATAAAAATTGCTAGTTTAGATGCATAAGTCGATTAATTAGATTATTATATATTATAGTATAGTTTTATAGATAAAAAATATTAACACGTTAAGTCTCCTATGTGTGTTTTTCTTGTTTAAGTCTTCTAGATAATGTTGATATCAGAATTCAGAAACGTTCAGTGAGATGTTAAGTTATAAGTTGCAACCACTTAATGTAATTATGTATACGCATGTGGTAACCTACTGACCATGAAGGTTGGAAAGTGAAGGAGTAAAATCTTATATTCAGAAAGTTTAAATTGATTAGTGTTCACTAATTACCTTCTGAGTAGCTTCTACTTTAATCCTAATCAAGTACCATTACCCATCGTTTCTTATTTATTTTATATATCTGCCCAAATATTTATTATCATTTTAGCTGTAAAAATATGTTAGTGCTATAATATTATAAATTATGATATACTATAATATCTTAAGATTATATAACCAACTCTCCTTTTTTTGTAAGATTAACTCAACAACCATGAATCTATCATTTTTCATTAAGAAAAAAAACCCTCATAATAACTCACCAGTTTTGGTTGGACTTTTCATGATCATTTCCAAAAGTAATAATTTTCTCTTAACAAAACAATATAACCAAATTCGTAAAGGTTTCGGTACAAAGCGAATATCTAGAAAGTCACAAAATCAAATATATCTAAAATTTTTGAATGAAGTGAATCACAAACTCACAAAATTTATGAATATATTTTTTCTAGATATTCACTTCGCTCAAAAAATTTATTGATATATTTGTTTACTTACTCAAACACATGATTCTATTCTCATAATACATTTTTTTATCTATTTTATTAAAACAAAGTTTATCTACTTAAAAAGTCATAATAAACCACTTCATTTAATGATTAGGTAAATTAAATTTTATATATTTCTAACCAATTTTAATAAATTTAATTTTATAGTAATCAATATAGTTACAACTGAATATTTAAAAAAATCTACATTTAAATAATTTCATGTCACGGAAGGAGAGACAGGAAAATATCTGGGGCTCCCAGAACAATTGACGGGTTCGAAAGCGGATGCGTTTGCATATAATCAGGACCGCTTGAACCAGCGTGTCAATGGCTGGACGAAAAGTTTCTGTCTCGGGCAGGAAAGGAGGTGCTGATTAAATCAGTGGTCATGGCATTACCAACTTATGCGATGTCATGCTACCTATTCCCAAAAAGTCTAACTCGAAAACTAACTAGTGCAATTGCACGGTTCTGGTGGGGGAACAATTCGGGTTCGGGTCATGGCATGCACTGGATAGCATGGAAAAAACTATGCCTCCCCAAAGAGGCGGGCGGCATGGGATTCAGATCTTTGGAATCTTTTAATAGAGCCTTACTCGCCAAACAATTGTGGCGCCTTGAGCGCTGCCCAGACTCGCTCTTCGTGAGAGTTTTCAAAGGACGGTATTACCTGACAACGCATCCTTACGAGGCTAGACTTGGGCATCGCCCTTCATATGGCTGGCGAAGTATCATAACGGCTAAAGATCTGGTCATATCAGGAGCCAGACGAACAATTGGATCCGGGAACCAGACATTAACGTGGGCGGAACCGTGGCTCCCCACTGTTCTAGCCTGGCCACCACGACCGGGTGTAAACCCGACCATCCTACCGATTACGGAGGATAGAGTACAGTCCCTCATACACCCAGTAACACGAACCTGGGATACAAGGGCCCTCCGGGACACGGTAGACCCTGAGGATATACCTTTAATTTGTAGGATTCACCCCAGTCGACGACTGAGACCGGATGGCTATTGCTGGAATCTGACAAAATCCGGAGTATATACGGTTAAATCTGGCTATAAGCTAGACATGGAGGGTAGGGACGAGGAAATCCTCTTTGGCTTACAACGGCCATCCCTGAACCCACTTAAAGAGCGGGTCTGGAAGATAACAGCATCGAAGAAACTATGTCATTTCATGTGGCAAGCCCTTTCAGGGGCGGTGGCCGTAGCGGCCCAACTCACCAAACGGCATATAGGACGAGACCCCACATGTATGAGATGTGAACAGGAAGCGGAAACCGTTAACCATATGTTGTTCCTCTGCCCCCCGGCGAGGCAAGTTTGGAACCTTCATCCTATACTCACGACATTACTGAGGTCTCCGTCAGAGAGTCTGTTTACGAATATGGACCACTTGCTCTTCTGCTCGGACAGAACTCCGCGAGTACCAATCACATCAATTAGATGTTTTCCGTGGCTCATCTGATATATCTGGAAGTCTAGGAATGAGTTCATATTCAAAGGAAAGGAATGGGAGCCGCCAGACACTTTCAACCTGGCTATGCGTGAATTCGAGGCATGGAAGACCGCTAACGTTCTGGACCCTCCGTTGGAGACCAACAGTAGTGGTGACCAGACACACCTGGTCCTTGACCCGGAGACCCAACCGGGTCAGCCAGTGTTTGCCTGTCGTTTTGATGGGGCTTGGAAAGAAGACACCAATACCAGTAGGATAGGATGGGTCATCCACCTCTCGAATGGGACTATCGATTTAATAGGACTACGGGGTACACCAAAGGACTGTCCCCTTCCCATATGGAACTAAAAGGCCTTATATGGGCCTTAGAATGCATTCTCCGGAAGCAACACTTTTGTGATCATTTTATCATTGACTCTATGGACCTACTTCAGATGATTCAGAACCCGGAACTTTGGCCGGCGATGACATTAGATTTGGAGGACCTTCAAGAGCTCCGAGACAATCTACCACCTTTTAGGATTGTGTACGAACTGCGAGCGAAGAACAAAAGAGCAGATTTTTTGGCTAGGAACGCAAGAGAGAGACAACATATTTTCTCCTACACTGGGACCTCGCTATCGCATTGGCTGACGGACGATTCAAGGTTTTTTGAGCATACGGAGTAGATACTTTATATGTTTCGTGAAAAATATAATTCCATGTATAAATAAAGAATATTTTTTTACCATAAATATCTCTAAACACATAAATTCCAATTTTAAATTTTTTTCTTTTAAATAATTTTTAAAATAAAAATCACATAAATACGTGATTAAGTTTTTTAATTAGCATCTATTATATTAAAGTAGAGTTTATCTACCACAAAAAGTCATAATGAACTATTTCATTAATGACTAGGCAAATAAAACTAGACTAGATATATATGTATAACAAACCAAATCTAACTAAAATATTATTTTCCAAACAATAATATTTATTTAACTATCCTAATAAATAAATCAAACCATATTTCAAATTTTAAAAATATTTTAGATTCTTATTAAAGTTATTTTAATTAAAAATACCAATAAATATTTAGTAAATAAATCATTACTTAATTAATAAATTTTAATAATATGTT
>OVAU01002142.1:1115-13084 GCA_900406315.1 Biscutella laevigata subsp. laevigata
AGGTTTCAAATTAAAACGTGAAACTTTATATATATATATATTTCTTGGTTAATAAAATAATTTTTATTTGTTATTATTGTTTTGTTAGATTTATATTTATATCGAAAAAAATTGGTTATTAAGATAATCTTTATTTTTATTATATTTTGTTAGATTTATATTTATATAAATTTTATGATATTTTTTTTAGAAAAATTTCAAAATTTATTTGATTTGTATAGTTTTGAAATATTATTGTATGTGTTTTTAGATTTATCTATTGTATTTATCTTTATTTGATTTTTATTAGATTTATTTTGATATAACTCCAGTTCTCAATTTAAATTATTTTTATTTAAATATTTCGAATGATTTATAATATATTTTTTATGATATTTGTTTATATTTATAAAAGTGATTATAAATTAATTTTTTAGCGATTTAAAGTATATATAAGAAGATAAAATGTATGACATAATTATTCTATACTAAGACTTATTGGTATTATACTTTTTTTTTTTGGTCAACTATTGGAATTATACTATGTATTGAATAAAAATGTATAAATCTTATATTTTTTCATAATAGATATTTGAGAAAAAAGATATGTATAATTTAGGTTACACTAAATTATATTTAGATTTAGGTGTAGGTTAAAAATATTAATATATATATTAGAAGATAAAATTATTTAGAACATAATTATCCTATACTAAGAATATATATTTAATTATAGTTACTATACTGTATATCGGATAAAAAAATTAAAATTTAATATTGTGAAATTTTAAAAGAGAGGTAAATCATGATCTTGTTGAAAAGGATAAATCAAATATTCAAATAATTTGATTTAATATTTAATTCTTTTAAATCGTTTTAAATTAAAATTATATTTAAAAAAATGTTTTGTAAATAATATCTTGTGAGAAAATATTTCATTTTCAATAAAAAAATTATCTTGATGAAAATTATATATATTCTAATTTTATCTATAATAAATATTTTTATTTTGTTTTTTAAATTATATTATTACAGTGACATATCATGTAACATTTTAATGATTTAAATGTTATATTCTTAAAAGTGACTTTAAAATAATATTATAGAGATAGAATTGTATTGCTTTATATACTAATATCTTTTCAAATTATAATTTTACTATATTTTCAATAGAACAACCATGTTAATTAGCCATTTTAGTTGTTTAACTTTTAATAGTTATATTATGAAATTGAGTCATGATTTTACATGTACGTCAACTTATTAGACTAATGAATTGTCCTCACATTTTTAATCTCAAAGATTACTTAAATATTATTATACTTAGTAGGAAAATTTTGTAATCTATTTTAATTTATATTTATTTTGAAATATTAGGATAATCTTGATTTATTATTATATTTTTGTTAGATTTATCTTGGAAAACAATTCTAATAAATTTGGATTTATCTCTGTTCAAATTTTTAAATTATTTTGAGAAAAAATTCAATTCTCAATTAAAATTATATATATAATTATGATTTTACACTTAATCAATATTTTTATTTTGTTCTTTCAAATTAATTTCTTACAGTGGTATCTCATGTAATTTTTAATAATTTGAAGTTCATATCCATAAAAGTTATTCTAAAATAGTGCTACAAAATTAATTATTATTTAAAAATTATACATAAAGTATGTTATAATTTTCTTAGTTATACTATTATAACTTTGTTATTCAGTTTAAGTTTATGTTTTGATTTGATTTTTATATTTTGTTGTTATATAATAGTTATGATAGATTTATAATTTTTTTTTATATTCATTTTTCGTTACTTTATATATATTATATTTATAAGTTTACCTGAAAATATAAATTATCATGGTCTATTGTTGATGACAAGAAAATGGAAAAATATTAATTTGAGTTGAGTGTTACACATATTCAACCAGTTCAAATTGAACATATATATACATGTAAAAGAACTGAGAAATGAAACATCAAAATATACATATAAAACCTAGTTTAAATCATTTTGCCAAAGTAATTTACAAATTCACATATTCTTTGGTTCTAAAATCAAACTTTATTGCACGAAATTTGATTATGAATTTCTGAGAGGCAAACTATACTTTATAAATTGATGATGAGGGAACAGTCACCTCGCCCCTGTCAAGTTTCTGTGATCTTAAGTTCCTCAAGATCAAGCGGAACAAGTTGAATCTCAATGGCAGTGACTTCGTGACATTACCTCAAACCATGGAACAACTTTCCAGTTTGAAATATCTGAACCTCCGCAATTGTTGCCAAATTGAAGCATTTCTACCACTAATTCAGGCGGAGACGCTAATACTTTCCAAATGTATCAACCTCTAATCAATGATGGAGCTTTCTACTTCAGAGGAAGATCGTGGCAGATATAGTTTGCTCGAGCTGATTATAAATTAATTTTGTAGAGATTTAAAGTATATATAAGAAGATAAAATGTATAACATAATTATTCTATACTAAGGGGTGTTATTCAATTTGGCATTTTGAAGGATTTTAATGTATTTTAAAATCAAGTGTTATTGGATTGTGTATTTTGAAGTATTTTATAATAAAACATCAGAATCTATTTTTATTGGATTGAGATTTTCAATATGTATTTTGAAATATAACAGAAACTACTGTTATTCAATTTTGTGTTGTTTTTAATGGATTTGGATTTGATTGGATTTGAAAGGATTTTTCTAGGCAAAACATAATTAAAACAAATACAATATGTTTGTCTTGGATTATGATGGATTCCCAATTATCTAGTAAAAATATCTGTGGTAATTAATGTAATACTATTAATATGGTTATATATTTATCAAAACATAAAAATAATTGAGTACGATAAAAATTTATTTTCTTGCAAATTAATTTAACTCCAACAAAATTCTCTTATCTATGTATGTTCATATATTATTTTCAAAATATTTAAATTTAATATACTAGATTTTCTATAATTTCTATTTGAATTCCTTAAAAGTTTATGTATAATGACTATATATATAATATTTATTTTATACAAAACTATAATTAAAACACAAAGATGACAAAAAATTAAATAAACGAGTAATACTACAACATTTTTAATTTAAGAAAAAATTCTTTAAATATTATTACGAAAAACTTTTTATAGAAATAATGAATAACAACTTATTACCTTTATTTTCTCAAGTACTATTTTAAAAAAACTTTATTTATACATCAATAATTATTTTGTAGAAAAATAACAATAAAATTTAACCACTACAAATTTAACAAATCTCAAAATACATTCAAATACACTAAAATAAATCAAAATCACAATTCACCAAAATCCAATCAAATCCAATAAAATTCATCTTACTTCAACATAATACATCAAAATCCAATAAAATCATTCCAAAACACAATCCTTTAAAATACATACAAATCAAAATCCAATAAAACCCCCTAAGACTTATTGGTATTATACTATGTTTTTTTTTCGTCAACTATTGGAATTATACTATGTATTGGATAAAAATGTATAAATCTTGTATTTTTTTCATAATAGATATGTGTTGAGAAAAAAAGATGTATAATTTATGATACACTAAATTATATTTAGATTTATGTGTAGGTTAAAAATATTAATATATATATTAGAAGATAAAATTATTTAGAACATAATTATCCTATACTAAGAATATATATTTAATTATAGTTACTATACTATATATCGGATAAAAAAAATTAAATTTAATATTGTGAAATTTTAAAAGAGAGGTAAATTATGATCTTGTTGAAAAGGATAAATCAAATATTCAAATATTCAAATAATTTGATTTAATATTTAATTATTTTAAATAGTTTTTAATTTAAATTATATTTAAAAAATTGTTTTGTAAATAATATCTTGTGAGAAAATAATTCATTTTCAATAAAAAAAATTATCTTAATGAAAATTACATATATTCTAATTTTATCTATAATAAATATTTTATTTTGTTCTTTAAATTATATTATTACAGTGACATATCATGTAACATTTTAATGATTTAAATGTTATATTCTTAAAAGTGACTCTAAAATAATATTATAGAGATAGAATTGTATTGCTCTATATACTAATATCTTTTCAAATTATAATTTTACTATATTTTTAATAGAACAACCATGTTAATTTGCCATTTTAGTTGTTTAACTTTTAATAGTCATATTTTGAAATTAGGTCATGATTTTACATGTACGTCAACTTATTAGACTATTGAATTGTCCTCACATTTTTTATCTCAAAGATTACTTAAATATTATTATACTTAGTAGGAAAATTTTGTAATCTATTTTAATTTATATATATTTTGAAATATTAGGACAATCTTGATTTATTATTATATTTTTGTTAGATTTATCTTGAAAAACAATTCTAATAAATTCGGATTTATCTCTGTTCAAATTTTAGATTTATTTTGAGTAAAACTTCAATTCTCAATTAATATTTTTATTTTGTTCTTTCAAATTAATTTCTTACAGTGGTATCTCAAGTAATTTTTAATAATTTGAAGTTCATATCCATAAAAGTAATTCTAAAATAGTGCTACAAAATTAATTATTATTTAAAAATTATACATAAAGTATGTTATAATTTTTTAGTTCTAGTATTATAACTTTGTTATTCAGTTTAAGTTTAAATGTATGTTTTGATTTGATTTTTATATTTTGTTGTTATATAATAGTTATAATAGATTTATACTTTTTATTTTCATTTTTTCGTTACTTTATATATTATGTTATAAGTTTACCTAAAAATATAAATTATCATGGCTATTGTTGATGACAAAAAAAAATGGAAAAATATTAATTTGAGTTGAGTGTTACACATATTCAACCAGTTCAAATTGAACATATATATACATGTAAAAAATCTGAGAAATGAAACATCAAAATATACATATAAAACCTAGTTTAAATCATTTTGCCAAACTAACTTACAAATTCACATATTTCTTGGTTCCAAAATCAAATTTTATTGCACGAAATTTGATCATGAGTTTCAAAACGTATTTCAAATGTCTAAGTTCTTAAACGAACTATTTATTGAGTTGTTTGATCTTCATTATCTATTAAGTTTTTAAGTCAAATTTTAAATATTACATTTTGGTTTTGACTGGGTAATTTTATTATATTTCAATCTTTTAAATTGAATAATCATATAATAAATATGAATAAAAAGTAAAACATTTTAAAATTGAACTTTTATAAAGTAATTATGGTGCTACTTTGGTATATTCTCAAACAAAGGGATTAAAACGTAATGAATTATAAGAAGAAGCCAATTATAAATAAGACGAATATGAAATAAGTTAGTAAGAAGTAGTTTTTGTCTATTAGGTGTTTTTTTTGCTTTTTACAGTAGTGATTCAATTGATTTTTATAAATATTCTGTTGATGAAAAATATTAAGTTTATTTCAACAAAGTTTTAATAATTAGATGTAAAAAAGTTAAATTTTGTTTAATTTTCAGATTAAAATTTTGAAATGACTTCCAATTACCTCTGGATGTAGTAATACAAATGTTAGGAGTCCATTTCCAAACAAAGGTTTATTGAGTCTTGAAAGTTTCTCTACATATACCAACAACTTATAATCTTATTCATGTGGATGGATTGTTAACATTTACGAGAACAGTGAACAATTAATAAAAAAAACTTGTCAACGAAAGGTGGGCTAGTTTTTGGTTATCAAAGACTTTTATTAGTTAATGATAATGATATGTAAACTTAAAAAATATTGAATCGAAAATAACTGAGTGTCTAATAATTGTTGGTTTAGGTGTACGGAAAAAACTTTGGTACAAAATAATACATTTATGATTAAACATTATTTGTTTCTTCTTAACATTTTTTTGTTATAATTAAATAAAAGGTTCTATCCGGAGTTTCTTCTTAACATATGTGAAAACTCTAGAAAATCTATCATTTTAAGTTTTTAATAGAAAAAGAGTAATTTTCTAGTGAATCAGTAATTTTAAGCATAAAATTATTTTTGTGGTTTTCGTCTAGAGAAGAAAATAATCATCTTCTTCACGTTTACAATTTAGAAAAAAACATTATATAAAAAGAACCCTGTCCAATAATTTTTAGGACAATAGTTAGTTATAAGTTTAAAAAATATTCTAAGCAATATGGCCGTCTATATTTTTAGTAATATAGGCCTGAAATAAGAAGTATTTTTTTCTTAAATATTGTATGATCTGAAACAATTGAGTTTTATTTTTATTTTGTATAGAAAAACTTGTGTTTTAGAGACAATGTAGAAACGTTGACAAAGATTCAAAGCATTAACCATCGATAGAAATGAAATGGACGAGTCGGATTTTTGGATCACGAGAGAGAAAATCCTTCTTTTTCTTAACTAATTAAGTTCCTACTTTTTTGTTCACAATGTGGCAACATTTGATATAACTCAGTTTTAGGCTATTTTAGGCCTTAGATTAGCTCAGATTTGTTCTTATTATATAAGTGTTGCTTTTTACAAATGTTGCCAGTCTTACTAATTACTATCCGAACCCAAATCTACCGAATACTAAATATATAATTTAAACCGCTCCAAATTTGAAATCTTATAGAAAATTTACCACAAAAAACTTCTATAATTAAGTTTCATTTATGATTTAGAAAAACTTAAAAAACAAAAAAAAACTCAAATTGGCCATCCGAACAAATACTTGATGCATGTGTTACAACATGTAATTTTAAGACTAACATATCTTAATAAATTTTGTAATGATCAAGTGAATTATTTCTTGAATAACCGGGAAATCTATCCACTTGTTTATCAGATTTCATATAACAAAACTAAACGCATTTCTAATTTTATATGTTTTTGTTAAAGTTTTTAATTTATCAAATGAACTTACATTTTCTACTATAACAAAGCTATGATTGTATTTGCATTACGTATAGAATGAATTTTTCAAATTATAATCTTACAATATTTTTTAATTTTATAAAATTTTGATATTTTAAATTTTAAATATGTGATATCTAATAAATATTAATATTTTTTGTAAATTTTAAATAATTTTAGAATATTGTATTTTTATAGAACAACGATACTAGTTAACCATATTAGTTTTTTTAAATTTTAATAATTATATGTTGAATTTAGATCATGATTTTACTTATAAGTCAAACTGTTAAACCATTGAATTGTTTTCACGTTTTTATCCTTCATGAATATTTTTGTTAACCCCGTAAAGACTACTTAGTTATTGTTATACATATTTCTGGAAAATTCCTAAATCTATTTTGAATTTGCTAAATATTTTGAAATATTAAGATCATCTTATATTTTGTAGGTTTATTTTGAGAACTTTTTATATAATAAATTTAGATATATCTATATTTTAGTTTTATGAGATTTATTTTGAGAAAATGTCGAATTCCTAATTAAAAAATTATACGTATATTACTAATTTTACCCTTAATAATATATTTGTTTTATTCTTTCATTTGATTTTTCAAAGGCATCTCATATAATTATTTGAAGTTAATATTCATAAAAAGACTTTAAAATAATACTATGATTATATCTGTATTATGTACGATGTGATTTGTTTTATGATGGTAATTTTATAATATTTTTACTTTATAACTTTTTGATATTTTAATTTTAAATGTGTAATATCTAATAAATACTTTTTGTAAATGTTAATATTTTTAAAATATTTTACTATTGGAAACTATTAATTTTAGTTATTCATAATAATTGTTAAATTTTTAATAGTTATATGTTAAATCTGGATCATGAAACATTGAATTTTCTTCATATTTTTATCAGACTATTTAAATATTATTATATTTAATTTAGGATAATCTAAAGATAATTTTGATTTATTATTATGTTTTGTTAGATCATCTTGCGAAATTTGGTATAACGAATTTGGGTGATCTCTACTTAAATTTTCACGTACTTGTTTTGAAGAAATATTGAATTACCAATTAAAATTAGAAATATATGTGTTTAGTTTTATATTTAATAAATATTCTTATTTTGTTTTTTAGATTTATTTTTTTCAGTGATATCTTATAAATTTTTCTAGTAATTTTAAAAATTATATTCATAAAAAAGTCTAAATATTATTATAGCGTGTTTTATTATTTTGAAATATAAAATTATCACTATCTATCTATTCTATTAAAACAGGGTTTATCTACTTATAAAGTCATAATGAACCATTTCATTTAATGACTAAACAAATAAAATTAGATATATATTCATAACATAAAATATTTAATTGAACTAAAATAAAAAATATATATGAAACGCACAAGTTCACGTGCATATATAACTATAGGTTGGTTAGGTATTGAGAGTTTTTAGGATTAATAGTAGATGATTAAATAACTAACCTATTATTTTCTAAAAATATATTATATACATCAAATAAAAAATATCAATGTAGATATTTTCATATATTAAAAAATGTATATATTTAGTTGTTCTTCTTTTGTTTTGAATATTTGTTACCATATATATTTCGTATTCTAAACTAAAAATTATTTTAAAATCTAATTTACTGCATTATAAATTCCATCAAATATAAAATTTATTTTAAATAAAAACAGTAATAATAACTAAAAACATATTAATCACGAGCTAAAGTATGTCGGTTGAATCCTTCAATAATGAATTTATTTACATTAAAGTAAATCATATTTTAAAAATAATTTATTGAATTGATACATAATATAACTAAAATAAGTAATTAAATAATAGAATATTATGGGACCTTTAATTTAAAGTATCAAATTAATTTCAAAATAAAAAAAAATTCAAAATAAAAAAAATTTCGCTCTAAGCGCGAGACAGACTCTAGTATTATTTTAATGTATAGTCAATGAACCTATAAGTTTATTACTGAAAAATATTGTTTTATCGAGTAGCTTGCATTTAGGTTAAAGCAATGCAAATATTTTTATTACATTTTAATTATTTTAATATCTATATTTCGACGTCGGCACAGAAATAGAGAATAAAAAAACGAAGTCAAGAGGGTTTTGGAATAGAGTATGAGAAAAGATGCGTTTGATTTGATCCATATTTACGATTAAGGGACTTCTTCAATTTGAGAGACAACCAAAAAAGCTCCAACCTTTTTTTTTTCTTCTTCCTCTCGTCTCATCAAAAATCCTTTCTTTTTGTCGTCGGGTTTCTGTTTTTTTTTTGTTTTAATCTCTCATTGGGACACAAAACTCCGATCCCTTTTTCCGATCGACGCCATGGAAGAGTTTGAAGAAGAAGTAAGACGGGTCGTTGAACAAGTTAAGGAGCTTCATGACTCTGCCACCTCTTTCGTTTCTTCTTCTTCACAAGAAGAGATTTCTCTCCGTAAGAGATCCTCTGTTGTCGACGCATCAATCCGCCGTCTTCACTCTACTCTTGTCTCCGACAAACACCTCGATCCCAAGCTTTTCGAGAAGGCACTCTTCTTATCCGTTTCTCTCGTTTTCGATCTCTCTCTCTCTCTTTCGTTTATTGATTCACATGTTTTAAAAGTTTAACTCTCTTGATGCAGCTGGAAGAGGATCTGCAACGTGCTAGATGCATGCTTGCCGATGGGGACACTTCCTCTTTTCTTCCCTCCAAACCTCAAGGTTTGTCTCTCCTTTGGGGATCAATTGGAATGTCTAATCAAATCTCAGATTCAGTTTGGATTTTGATCCATTGTAAATGATTCGACTTGCTTCACTGTTGAATGCGTCAATTGAGTTTCTTGTGTTTGAAGCAGGACGCTTTGTAAGAATGTTTTTGGGACCTGTTAATGTTCGAGCTCCACGCAAAGACATACAGCTTAAAGTCAAAGAAGAATACAATAGCTATAGAGTTAGTATGCTTTCCTCCCCATTAATGTGATTTGCTTTGCATCAGACATTAATGTCTGAGTTTAATCTAACTGCTTATCTTATCTTTTCTTCATGGAAAACAGGATAGGACAGCTCTTCTTTTTCTTGTTTTCCCTGCAATACTTTTGACTCTTAGATCTTATGTATGGGATGGATGTTTGCCTGCATTCCCTGTTCAGCTCTACGAGGTATACTTGGGTTGAAGTAGTCGTGTAATTGATTTGAGTTTTGCTTATAATTATGTTTCGGATTCTTGTATTAACATGTAAACGACCTTTTTCAGGCGTGGCTTCTGTTTCTATATGCTGGTTTGGTTATGCGAGAGAACGTTCTGAGAGTTAATGGGAGTGATATCCGTTCATGGTACTCTTTTTCTATCCCTCCTCAGTTGTTTTTGATTGTCTTGGTCCCTTAAGTTGCAGTTTGCTGTTGTTATATATTGTTATGATTTTGAAGTAGTCTAGGTTGATGCACTTGTTATGCTATTGGTGGAAGTCACAGGATATAACGTTGGATAAATCAGATAATTTTTAGATGATTGTTTTGTTACATCGTGATAGTTGGTTCTAAGTTCATTAAGTTTTTCCTTCCTTTGAGAGCATGGATTCATTTTTTCTTTTGGGTGGTCTCTCTTTCCGTTGGTTAGATTATGTGTGCTTCTCGCACTCCTTGTTTGTCTATTCGCTCTTTTATGACTCACTACAAAAGATAACTATTAACTTTAGGGTGTACACTTGACTGCAACTCGTGAAGTCATTTGTCGCTCGTTAATGTTTTGCTACCCTTTGAGTTCTGCCTCTGTTTTTGGTACCTCTCCAAGCAGATAATGGTTGAACTGCTAAATGAGGGGCATTAGAATTGAGTGGATGAGAGGTATTCACACTGTTTGATTTTTCCTTTAGAATGTCTTATGTCTGGTATTGAATAGAAAATCTGGAAATGCTGTTGAAGAAGTAGCCTGTTCATGTTGTCTAGTAGAAATTAGATCTTTATATAATTTGAAAGCCAAAGAGGAACTTAAGTTGCACATAAATCCCTCAGTGGGTTGATGATTATGATCTACATTGTTTATTTTGTGCGCCTTTGGTGATATTATCGACATATCCTCATGGGATGGAAATGACTGAAAACTTTGTGCTGACATGCCGTTGCAGGTGGCTTTATCATCATTATTTTGCCATGGCTATGGCCCTTGTCAGTCTCACTTGGGAAATCAAAGGTCAACCAAACTGTGTTCAGAAGCAGGTAGTGATTATTATCAATGTCATATACGCAGTAAAACGTACCAAGTAAACGTTATGTATCGTTCTAAATCTCTTGCAGAAAGGAGTGCGTCTTTTCCTCCAATGGGCTATGATGCAAGGTGTTGCGATGCTTCTTCAAAATAGATATCAGCGCCAAAGATTATACACTCGCATTGCACTAGGAAAGGTGCCATACTATTTGCATTTTTCTTTGGTCGAAATCCTGTCCACCTGTATGGAATGGCTGTAAAACTGTGCATTGTGGTCATTTTCAGGCTAAGAGGATGGATGTTGTATGGGGAGAAACGGCTGGAGTAGATGGGCAGTTATGGTTATTATGTCCTATTTTATTCACTTTACAGGTAACAGGTTTACTTTTGTTGCACAGTAAATTTCACATGATCTTATGCTTAAAGCTTTACATTTCCTAGCACCATAGACCAGGCCTTGTGTAGCAACTCATATATATATCTAAGTAAACTGAACTTTATGATGTCGTCTAAGGCTTGTAAGATGGTCTAAACAACGAAAGATCATTGCTCATTCGAACCAATCCAAAAGAATCGCATTCTAACATGTTTAAACTTGTCTTGAATTCACAATCATGTTTATCCTATTGTAGCTAAACATGTTTGTATTATTCTTTGGCAAACTTAGGGCTTCGAAGCATACGTTGGACTGCAATTGCTCAGGACAGTGTTAACTGGAGTAGTCGCTGAATGGCAGGTACTTTAGTTTCTCTTCTGGCACCATTTGTGCATTATCCCCACTGGTCTATTCACATACTCGTAATGTAGAGAATAGTTGAATAGATATATTCCATATTAGAGCATCTCCAAAGGTAATACCTCAAATTTGAGGTAT
>OVAU01002143.1:0-11553 GCA_900406315.1 Biscutella laevigata subsp. laevigata
CCTTATCAATATTTTGAATTTATTTAATCATAAGAACCCATCAAAGGGTCCTCCCGTTGGAGGTGTTCTTACTGATCGTTCTTAAGCATCCCATATACATGTGCCTATGTGATGATTTTCTTTAATTATGTGGGGGCTTTTCAAAGAGTTTCTATTCAATGATTTTGTTTTCCATTGTTGCGATTTAATGATTTTGTTTTTCCATGATTTGTAGGTTCCCTTCTTCTTTTTCTTTTTGTTGTTGTTATTGAATAAAATGTTGAATAGGTCATAGAATCAACCCCAAGCTATAATTTGAGACTAAATAATTAGGGTTGTATATGGGGCAATTTCACATTCCATTTTTCCAGACAAATTTGGTGTTCGTTCGATTATGACCGTTTAATACCGACTGCATTTAAATGGGTATGTTCGACCGACCATGAAAAATTATTGTGATTATTTGATTTTTCTAATCCAGATGGGTATGTCTACGTCCAAATGTGTTTGTACACGTCCAAATGGACATGTCCGCTGACATACCATGACAAAGAATCATAACATTTTTCCCCAATTTAGTTTTGATCTAATATTTCATAATTATTGAACGCATAATGTCCACCTAGTCCTAATCACATTTACTCGTAGACATAACTTGGCTTGACCACTTTTAACCGCGAATACAACTAGATATGATAAGAAATGTCCAAACTAATTTGGACTTAAATGATCCATGGAGACACCCATTTAACACCCCTTAAGTGAGTTAAACTAAAGTGGTGGGCATTGCTAAAGAGAGTAAGAATATAATTATACTACATTATTCATCAGTTTGCTTTACTAAGTATGGATTAGTTTATTGATTATTAGTTTGGTATAGGAGTGAAGTACAAGGGAGCTTAAAGTTTTAGTCATTCAATAATTTGCGTGACAAGTAATGGTTACTCGATTTGATTTCTGATTTATAGAGAGTCACAAGATTTTCACCATCTCCTTAATATCATTCGCTTACAATACAGTCATAAACTTATTTTGTTTTTGATATTTTACATCATCAATAGTGGACACAAGAAGTATACATGTGAGTGCAACCGATAAAATCTTCAGTAAATCCAAAAAATTAAAAGTTACAATATTTCTGACGAAGAGATTTTTGACACTTGGTAAGATAGAACTGTATTACAATATGGTAAACACTTCAAAAAATAATTTTTTATCTTTGGAATTAACGTTACCAATCAATATGATTCCTCTTGTTCACTGCATACTTGTCGTCTCCTGAAATATTTTTAACGTAAAAATTTGATTTATAGGCAACATTTTTCTTGAAGTGAGATTTATGGACTCACGAGAATTTCAGTACCAAACAGAGTTAACAAAAGTCCAAGCCCTCCTCATTGTCGTTTTGCTAACACACTTTACTTTAACTGTCACTAAATCAACAGATTCATGTTTTCTTATCAAACAGAGCTTCAAGTTTTGAGTTTATGTTCATTTGCCTTCTCCTTTCAAGAGACTTGGATTTGGATCTGGTTCTGTTTTTCTTTCATTTGGAAGAGTGTAGTGGTAAGATATGATGTTGATATGTTTCTTATTGAAAGAACAATAAATATAAATCATAATGACATGATCTAACTACACATTGGATTTACTTTTTGCAGTTAGTTGTGAGATTATACCAGTTCGGTTCTGGTTGTTGAATAACAAAACAGTATGACCATTAATCAATTCAATCATAACACCAAACACAGGTGGGTTTCTCTCTATCTCTCTCTTCTCTCTCTATATATATAGAGAGATTGAGGGATTGCATTTGATATATTTTTCCGGTTTAAGAACAAATCCTGAAAGTAAGAAGATGGAGGAAGAAGAAAATGAAGGTCTGAGAACTGTGGAGTGTCTAAGAGGGAGACTACTTGCAGAGAGACAAGTTTCAAGGTCTGCAAAAGAAGAAGCTGAGCTCATCACCAAAAAGGTAACTTCCTTAAGTTCCATTCTTGTTTAATAAATTCTGTACTTGACCAAGAGCCAAGAAAGACTCAAGTTAACAGAGAGCTGTTTTGTTCAAGTACATAGTTTGATCTGGGTTCTGGTAAAAAGATGAGTTTTGTTTTTGTAAAGACGATCATTAATCTCTTGGAAACAGATGGAAGAACTGGAGCGTCACCTGAAAGAAGAGATCAGATTAAGGGAAAAAGCAGAGAAGAGACTAAAGTATCTGATGAAAAAGCTTGAATTCATTAAAGGGTCACGAAGTTTGGAAGGATCAGAGAAATTGAGTTCATCATCTGGTGTTTCTTGTGTGTCATCGGTCTGTACTTCAACCTCCAAAGAAGTAGAAGAAGAAGACGAAACTCAAGGAAATAGAGCCGAGAAGGAAGATAAAACTGATCAAGAAGCTAAAAATGTTGTCTCCATGGAAGAAGATTCAAAGCTCAAAAATGTTTCTTCTGGTGAAGCAAGTGTTGTTGCTTCAAATTCAAGTCACGAAGAAGAAACACAGGCTGGTAATGATTTTTCTTGGTACTCAGATACAACTTAAGATTTCAAGAGTCAAGAATACATCCGTTTCTCATGGTGGATCACGAAGTCACTAGCTAGATTACTACCCTAGTATATACACTACCTACTTTTGTGGAAGGTCTCAATGAGTTAAAGGCATGTGACTAAAGGGATTGATTAGGCTTTAGGACACATTTGAGTTCGGTTAATAAATTAAAAGTGCAAGTAGAGATGTGGACGACGACACGAGTCACACGACAGTACGACACAGATAATGCCTGACTCTTTCTTCTCGTGTTCGAAAGTTAATCCAATAAGAATTCGCCACGTGGAAGCAAGCACCATCACTTTTGCATTTGAGTGTTTTGACTCTTGTAAGAATCAGACTAAATTCCTGAAATATCAAATCTTCTTCTTCGGATCGAAAATATAATTAATGTTATGAAGCTGGGTAGATTTCTTTCTAAAATCGTGTTTGAAATTCATGAATCGAATGAGAAAGCATCCTCTTTTATATATTCAATTTGTTTTATTTTTGTTTTGTCGGAGAAAAAAATAAAAATTTGATCGTGCATGACCGATCATGGCGGAGCCACACTTAATTGTCGTCCACGACTTCTTAAAACACAGGTGATTCTAACTTTCTTTATATTCTTAAATCTCATATTTAATCGGTAATCTCACGTTGACTATTTCTCGATCTTCAATTTGGGGTTCTCGAATTTTTTACTCGAAACCGATGATCTTAGATTTTATTTTTTTCTCTTGATCATCTTATTACATTGCCTTTCGACAATTGTTAATTTCAAACATTAACCTGTGTATATCAATTCCGATTGCATTTTGTGAATGTGCGGTGTAATGTAAAGTAAAAAAAAAAGCAATGAGAATTAGAACTAGTCTCTTTTGTGAAATATGTTGTTATCTTTGGTGAGCAAGCGCTCATTGGAGGTAGATTCCAGGTAAAATTTCAATCCTTTGAGGTTTCTCAATCCTTTCGCATTTTTGTGTGTTGAAAATGTGTCATCAGCATCACACCAAAATTTGATTGCAGGGACGGCTATGGATTTGCCTTGAGACCTCAACACGTTCAAAGATATCGAGAATACGTTAAGATCTATACTGTGAGTTTCTTCTTAGTGCATCATTTTCTGTCTCAAAATGTATGGTATTTTTATGTGTTTGCTCTGCTGCCTTCTTACCTACAAAGTTGAATGCTAATGGAATAGGAGGAAGAGACAGAGAGGGCTGAGAAATGGAAAATCTTCCTTGACCGGCTAGATGTCCCTGCTGAATCTTCTTCCTCAGAAGAGGAGTTTCAGGATACATTGCACGCTGATAGCCCGGAATTTGGGGAGGAGAGTGCTTCAGGGGAGGTTTCAAGTAACGGGAAACATGACTCTGATTACTTCTCAGATCGTGAACTTGATGGTACAGAAGTGAAGCATCTTGAAAACAACAGTCCTGAAATAGTTGATGAGGTTTCAAAAGAGGGAGAACAAGAGAAGGAGGCACAAGTTCTCCAAGAGAGCCAATATTTAACAGATGGGAGTCTTGGAAGATCCAATGAACCTGTGAAGGATGAGGAGAAGCAATTTCAATCTGAGAAGGAGAATGAGGAAGAATTTTCGGTTAGACAAAGTGAATCGGATGAAGAGGAACAATCTCAAGCAGTAAAGAAACCCGTGGAGAAGGAGAATGAGAAAGAAAGTGAATCTGACGAAGAGGAGCAATCTCAATCAGTAAAGAAACCCGTGGAGAAGGAGAATGATAATGAAAGTGAATTTGACAAAGAGGAACAATCTCAATCAATAAAGGAACTCGTGGAGAAGGAGAATGAGAAAGAAAGTGAATCTGATGAAGAGGAACAATCTCAATCATTAAAAGAACCCGTGGAGAAGGAAAATGAGAAAGAAAGTGAATCTGATGAAGAGGAACAATCTCAATCAGTAAAGGAACCCACGCAGAAGGAGAATGAGAAAGAGTTTTCAGTCAAAGATAGGGTATCTGACGAAGAGGAACGATCTGAATCAGTAAAGGAATTCGTGGAGAAGGAGAATGAGAAAGAGTTATCAGCCAAACAAAGTGAATATGACGAAGAGGAACAATCTTTATCAGTAAAGGTACCCATAGATAATGTACACATTCAACAAGAAGATGCAACAAAAAAGCCTGTGGCAGAGGCAGATAAATGTGGATCGGGACTTTACGAAGGAAAAAAAGAAACCAAGGCTTGTTCAGTAATAGAATGGGCTCAAATTAGACCTTGTCTTGCATCAATAGAGGCTATGATGTGCACTCGTGTTAAGAATGTAAAGTATATGAAAAACAAGCAGAGACCTCTAGTAGGGGACCATGCTTCATCGATAAAAGAAAAATTGTCTTCCATAGAAGAATCTGAACAAAACTCTGGGGAAGATGACCGTGTCAGTGAGACTTCCACAAGTAGATGCCCTTCAATAAAGGAAGAAAATGATGGTCAGAATAGTGTTCCTCCAGAGCCATTTTTCCCTTGGTATGAAGAACTTGAGGTACTTGTTCGTTTGGGAGTGCCAAAGGATCTCAGAGGGGAGGTAAGTTTATGCTAACTATCTCATTCATTTTACCATCTCATTGAAATATTTTTGCTTATATATCATAACTTTTTCACTCACAGGTCTGGCAAGCCTTTGTAGGTGTAAAGGCAAGACGAGTTGAGAGGTACTATCAGGATTTGTTGGCCCAGATAACTAAGTCTGATGAAGACACAGAACACCCAAGCTCATCTGATGTCCAAAGAAAGTGGAAAAAACAAATTGAAAAGGTTGATAAGATGGATTCATTTTGGAAGTTTAGAGCTCAGTCTTTTGAATTTAAAGTTTTTTTTCTTCTTTTGCTGCCATCATCACGATCACTTACCATGTTTTATTTTTGTTTTTGGGTCTACAGGATATACCTCGGACATTCCCAGGTCATCCTGCTTTGAATGATAATGGTCGAGATTCTTTAAGACGGATACTTCTAGCTTATGCGTGTCATAACCCATCTGTTGGTTACTGTCAGGTGACTTACTTTTGAAAAGCCAATGAATCTGCTAGATTGATTTTGCGTAATAGAACATTTATTAGTAGTGGTTACAGTTGTTTCAGGCTAAGCTAACAATGACTCTATAAAACTGCAGGCTATGAACTTTTTTGCTGGCCTGTTGCTTCTGTTGATGCCAGAGGAAAATGCATTTTGGTAGGGTGTTAAAAACCTTGCTTCTCTGTCTTCAAATCCTTCAAGAGTTAAACAATATGTTCAAAGCTTACTTCTCTATCTTCAATTTCTCAGGACTTTGGTTGGAGTTATTGATGATTATTTTTGTGGCTACTATACAGAAGAAATGATAGAATCTCAGGTGCATTTTCTTACAAATGGCTTGTGGTTATTTTTTCCTTATAACCTTTCTGTAAAGTGTTATTAATCAAGCTTGGGGATTTACTTGTATTAGGTTGATCAACTAGTCTTTGAAGAGCTGACGCGAGAAAGATTTCCAAAGCTCGGTTCGTTTTTTCATTTGATATGCAAGTTTCTCTTCATTTAATTGTGATTTCTTATTCCCACTTATACAGAGCAATGTGATCGTTTCTTCTATTTCCAATAATGCTCCTGGTGCAGTTAATCATCTGGATTACTTGGGAGTGCAGGTAGCATGGATATCTGGGCCATGGTTTCTATCTATTTTTGTCAACATCCTTCCTTGGGATTGCGGTGAGTTCTTAAAAGACTTTCTGCATGCATGGT
Organism: Biscutella laevigata subsp. laevigata; assembly: GCA_900406315.1. Classification (NCBI taxonomy): domain Eukaryota; kingdom Viridiplantae; phylum Streptophyta; class Magnoliopsida; order Brassicales; family Brassicaceae; genus Biscutella; species Biscutella laevigata. Next base: position 6,247 of record OVAU01002143.1, read on the forward strand.
TTCTTTTCTTTTCTTTTCTTAGCTGAAGTTGTATTTCATCTTTGGGTCCAGTTCTGCGGATGTGGGATGTGCTTCTGTTTGAAGGAAATCGTGTAGTGTTGTTCCGAACAGCATTTGCTTTGATGGAACTATATGGTATTTGATACTTTTGTAATGACTGAGTTAGATCCGTGTTTTAAGTAAACGAATATCACTCACTCTTTATTTCTTTCCTTAGGTCCTGCAATTGTGGCCACACAAGATGCAGGAGATGCAATCACTTCTTTACAAACCCTTGCTAGTTCAACATTTGATAGCAGTCAACTTGTCTTGACCGCATGTATGGGTTATTTATCGACAAACGAAGCTAGACTGGAGGAGCTGAGAGCTAAACATCGACCAGCTGTACTAGAGATTGTTGACGAAAGAATACACAAGGGTCGAGTCTGGAAGGACAAGAAGGGATTGGCTTCTAAATTATATAGCTTTAAACATGAAGGCTCTATTCTAGATGAACAAAATGCTACTCAAATGAATGATGGTGAGAATCTATATGACAATGATTCTCTGAATCCAGATGTTGATTCCCAGTTAGACTCTTTACCAGATCTTCAGGAGCAGGTGACTTCTTTTCGCTCCATACAAGTGTCATTTGGGTCTATTATGAAAACTATAGTTAGCTATATGCTTTTAGAAACCAATAATCCAGTTCTTGATAATCATACACTTATCACATATATAGTTCTTGTTCTTGATAGTGTATTCAAGGTAAACACGATTGTGTTCATCATCTAAGTTCTTCTATAGTTGATTAATATGAGCAATCTAATTTTGGGCAACTCCTTTTAAATTTCATCCATAACAGTTATTGTGCAGGTGGTATGGATGAAGGTTGAACTATGCAGATTGTTGGAGGAAAAAAGATCAGCTCTATTGAGGTTATTGTTACTATACTTTCCTTTTCGCGTTATACAAGAAGTGTAAACATAATGGTTTTGATACTGGTCGATTAAACATCTTCGTTTGTTGCGACAAGCTAATGAAATATTCTTGAAAAACTTAAGATCTAATCATACTATGTGTTAATTTTCTCTCCAGAGCCGAGGAGCTGGAGATAGCTTTGATGGAGATGGTCAAAGAAGATAACAGACTGGAATTAAATGCTCGGGTAACTTAGACTCCCTTCAGACATTGTTTTTAGCTCGAGGAAGTTTCTTATATTGAGTTAGAAACTACTCCTTAAATTTTACAGATTGAACAACTGGAAAAGGAAGTAAAAGAACTAAAGCAGTTTCTTTCTGATAAAAAAGAACAAGAAGCAGCAATGCTTCAGGTCTGTTTTATACATATATATATATATATATATATATATATTTTCTACATTCTGTGTTTTCTTGTTTGCTCGAGCATCAAGACATATAGTTCGATACAACGCTTTAATTTACCTTCTGACGCATTATGCAGCTCTTGATGAAAGTTGAGCAAGACCAAAAGCTTACCGAAGATGCTCGGCTAAATGCAGAGCAAGATGCAGCTGAACAAAAACTTGCAACACACGTGCTTCAGGTGCTTTGATCATATTATTTTGCTTCTTCTAATATATTTTAGTTTTTTTACTTTGGCCAACGATTAAAAGAAGTAAAAATGAAACATCCAAATAGAGATACATCATCTTTAATCATACATTGATGATATTAGTACACTGCAGAGTGATTACCTTGCATGACTATTTTGCGGTTCTTTCCTCCAAAAAATTTCAAATATGCAAAATGTCTTCTTACAAACACTCCTACAGGAAGAGAATGAGAAGCTTATGGCTCAACTCGCTCAAATGGAGAAGAGACTAGTCACAGCCGAAACAACGCTTGAAGCTACTTTGCAATATGAATCAGGTCAAAATAAAGCACAATCATCTCCAAGGTACATCAGAATTCAGCTCTTTTCTTTTGTTCGTTTCATTGGGTTCTTTGATCTGTATACATCTTCTGAAACTTGGCAACATACCAAAAACCAGACTCTACCACTACTGCTTAAGTCAATGTGGTTTAAGAAGATAATTCTGATCTTGTTTTCAACTTTGTATAGGTTTGCTCGCACACAAGTTTCTGATAGTCCTAAAAAGAGGACAGGCTTCTTATCATTTGGGCTCGGCTGGCGCGACAGGAACAAGGTGAAGTACTTAACTGCTTACAATCAAACTTTTGCTTGTGTCTTTGATTGTAGACACTTGGCATTGTGTTTTCCTCTACTTCTTTTCTTTTACACGAACTTTGCTACTAATGTATATGTTCTCTAATGTTATGAAATAACCTTTACTACCAATGCAATTATTAAATTAACAGGCAAAACAATCTGAAGAATCAAATGGTGACAACACTAGTAATGCAACATCTGAAGCTAGGTCTCCATCAAAAGAAAACGTTTCACGACAGGGAAGCAATCTATCAAAAGAAAGCGTTTCGCGGCAGGGGAGCGATCTATCAAAAGAAAGTGTTTCGCGGCAGGGAAGCGATCTATCTAAAGAAAGCGTTTCTCGACAGGGAAGCAATCTATCAAAAGAAAGCAAATCGGAGGATCTTGGAGACAAGACCCTAACCGACAAGGAGTCATAACTAAAAAAACATTAGGTAATTTTCAAATCTTGCGAGCATTACATGCACCTCTCTAAAAAATTCTCTGCTCATATATAACTTCCATTATGCCTAGCTCTTACTTACAAGATGTGAAGTTGAGGCTATTGTCAATGCGTTTATACCTAAACAGATATAGAAATAACAATGCTTCTTTATGTGTATTATTTACTTGATTCATGAAACTACACTGAGATGTCTATAAAGTCTTAAAACACTTTCCAGATTCATGGTAAACAAAATTATCAATGTTCTTAGGATCTTGAAGCTGTTAAAGACCTTCTTGCTATATCTCTCTTCCAGCAAGGAAGAGTTGGGGATCGAATTACAGATTAAGAGGCTGATGCTTTGTCGAAATCATTTTAAAGATGGTCACTCTATATTGTTTTCCTCAAGGTTTTCTCTTCCGAAGCTTGATACTCGTAAACTCTAAAAATGAAGTAAATGTTTTCTAAAAATTTTAATCGTTCTATTTAGAGTAGCTTACAACTGTGCACAAAAGGGAAATTTATATTCAAGTACATTTTACATTTAACTCGAGAAATTATAATGAGAATATATTTGATGTCTTTTCTTCTTGTTGGCATATTGTTATCTAAGTAGCTTGTGGTAGTGGTATACAAGTTTCTGACTGTGTATAAGGAAAAGCTTGGGATGTTGTGTGATCGATCAGCGTTTTTGATAGTTGAGCTTGGCAACAAAGAAAGCAAACATAGAAGCCAATGCAACTGGAAATGCAATGAGAACAATGGATGTAATCATCAAACGATCATGATGGAATCCAAAATAGTCCTCTAAGAATCTCGCAACTGTCGTAGATTGTCCAAATGCATCAATCTCTTTATGAACATCACCATACTGAGACGAGAAGAACATGTTAAGCGTCCAAGAGGTCGGGGTCAGATAGTAAAACCAAACCCACCACTTTGGGATTTGCTGCATTTTTCAACATCAAGGAGACAATATTAAGTAAACTTGAAGATCAATGATGATGATGACTTGTTCAAAGATCTTACCGGTTGTGGGATCAAGAATCCAGCAAAAATGTTGAAAAGAACGAAGAAAAGAGACTGGAGAATAGCTGCGACCATGAAGTTTGGAGTGATGGAGATGAGGAACAATGCGAGGTAGTTGAAGCTGAGTAAGTTGCAGAACATGGAGTAGAGACACCAAATGACTTTAGAGAGCGACGCATAGAAACCAATCATAGGATATATTATGATCACAAATCCTGAGCTTTGGATGAGTATGTACGGAATCTCTGTAACAACTTGAGCCAACGCATAGGCAAACGCAGAGTACATTCCCGCAAATCGTTCGCGGTACATAACATTACGCTCTGTATCAAAATACTGCAAAGCTGAACTGCAGTTGTTTACCCCCAAGAAGAGCACAAGACCATAAATTGCTCCAAGAACTGTGAACAAGCTCTGTTGAGTATCTCTGCGAAAGCATACAAAAAGAAGTCAATTGCTAAGAAGGTATGGTGCGAGGTAAATGATTCAGATAGATATTTGTGTAACTTACATTTGTTGGCCTTGCTGCCAAAAAAGTAGACCAAAGATGAAAGAAGAGATTAAAGTGTTAGCGATTCGCATCAAGTTGTAAGAAGGGCTTCTCCAGTAAGACAAACTCATCTTCCATAAGCAAGATTTGAACTGTCCCCACAAGTTCTGCGCAAAAGTTCTCTCGAAATGCAAATTGCTTGACCCCAGATCCGGTCTGCTCAGCTCTTTAACAAGCTCAGAGTTGCTCCTGTAAGAAACAACACATGAGCTTATTAGTCACGTCCAAAAAGGAAACAGAAATTTTAACAAAAAAAAAAGGAAACAGAAATGAGTCAGTTTATGACTGGAAACTCACTTGTAAAGAGCTGATTCGCTGTAGATTTTTGCGAAATCAATGTCGAGTTCGGTCTCTACAGATTCTGAAGTAACCTCTAGCATCCATGTTGCTGGATTGTAGTTGTCTCTGATCTTAGCCACTCCAGGGATATTCTGGTATTTGCCCCCAAACAAGAGTTAGAACAACAAAAACCTGCAAAATTGACTTATGATTTTGTGCAGAAAACTAACCTGAAAATAGTCAATGACATGAGAAGAATGTTGACCAAGTGGTCCAGTGTAAATGATTCGACCTCCTCTCTTGAGAAGTACCAACTGAACATTATAAAAACTATATATTATATGTAAACTCCGTTATACAAAATCCATAACAATAAGGTTTGAAACTTTAACCTCGTCGAAGGTCTCGAAGATGTCGATGCTAGGCTGATGGATAGTGCAGACAATTGTTCGTCCAGTCTCTGCGACGTTCTTCACAGCTCTCATTACGATGGCGGCTGCTCTTGCGTCTAACCCCGTCGTGGGTTCGTCCATGAATATGATCGACGGATTCGCAACCAACTCCACCGCTACAGTTAACCGCTTCCTCTGCTCCGTAGATAATCCACTCACTCCCGCGATTCCCACTAAAGCGTCTTTGATCTCCTCTAGCTCGATCGTCTCCACAACTTTCTTCACGAATTCCTGCACGAGTTTTGAGGCGATTTCTTCAGTTTATGTCGAATTTCTAAGTCACAGTTGTTACTTAAAGAGCTACACTTAAGGCTAATGGGCCAAGACTCAAGCTAAAGGCCCACTCGTCTTGTCCTCTGTTACTCTGCGTTTTGGAGCTTCGGGAACTCTAAGCTGTTATA
>OVAU01002144.1:1401-13082 GCA_900406315.1 Biscutella laevigata subsp. laevigata
AAAAAAAAAACATGAATATCCTCAAGAAAACTTTCAAGCTTATTACTAGATAAATATATTTATATTTAGGTATTCTTCTCCACGATGTTTTCTTCATTTGCATAATAACAAAACCAAATATTCCCACCACAAAGCAGAGCAAGTAATCTGTTCTGTCTTATTATAATCTGAAACCCAGAACAAAGAGAGATCTTATATAAACCTGTAGCTTTTATTACACACACAGAGATAGAAACCAGCAAAAAGATACTTCATCTCTGTTTCATATTTGTCCAATACTACTTGTAAACTCAATCCATTCAAGCTGAAGTTCAATCTCACCGCTTTTGACATTCCTCAACACAAGGGTCATGTCTTGGACAATCTTGCCATTACTGAAGACGATTCTGCTTTCTTCAGACAAGCAGTTTTCTTTGGTGGGCAAAACAGTCTTGATCACTGTTCCATCTGTAAGTTCTTGCAAATCCATTTTGTGGACCTCTAAGAACGGTTTGATATCTATCACCGCATCTCCCATGTTGTCGTGTGGTGTGAATGTATCTTTATCATACACTATCTACAACACTCATAAGAAAACCCACAATCTCAACACAAAGAAGTAAAAATGTTACTTTTAACAATTTGAAATGTAGACAAGTAACAATAGTACTCACCAGAGTCACAGGTTCGTTGGGTTGTTTTATTGCAAGTGTCAATTGGTCGTTCCACTCTGGATTGCGGTTATGTGGCACAGTACGAGACTTTAGCTTCTGGTACAAATCAACAATGTGAATTTAGAATTCATGCAAGATAAAATCTTATGATCAAAACCCATCTCTAGAGTTGTCTTCGTACAGATGGTCATGCCTAACTGGACATTTCATTGCATACCATAACAAATAATCGTCACATTTTTTCTCAAATCAGAGACTACTTAGCATGAAATCTAAATCTTTTAAAATGATTAGCATTCTCAAAAGTCGATTCTTTTTAGCTTCCATCTCGGAAGAAAATAAACAGAGAGACTCAATTCTAGAACAAAGACAAAAAAAAAAAAATCTCTGAAGAGAATAAACAGATCAAAATTTAGAACCCAAGAAGACCAAATCAGATGAGAATTGTTGAGAGAGAGACCTGTAGACCCATGGTTACGACGACAAAAGGATCACTGCTTAGAGTATCTCGACGAACAAGATTGGTCCCTTTCTTCACTTTGATTCTTAGAAGCCCTACTAGTTCCTCCATCCTCAACCTCTTCCTCTGTTTTGGTTCTTTTTTGTAAATTCTTATTTCTTCTGAATTTTGAAGAGAAAGCTAACCAAATAGCGATGTATCAAGGCTTTGACTCTTTCACTTATTCACTCCGAAATATTTGCAGCTACCATTCAACGAGACCACTTATATTGCCTTTACCAANGTATTCCCTCCGAAATATTAGCAGCTACCATTCAACGAGACCACTTATATTGCCTTTACCAAATCGACCAAGGAGCGATAAGAGAAACAAACTTAAAGATCAGCTAATATAGTAATTACATTTTTGGATAAAATAGTAGAACCTACAGATATTATATCGGGACTCACTCCTCTCCCAAAACACTAATTATCTCAAAATAGCAGAACGAAAGGTGGAAAGAATGGCTGATATTGCAACAACTAAGTTTGACATTTAAAGCGCTTGATTCATGAACTTAAGTTCAGGCTATACACTACTAGATCATGTGTTTATAATCTGTTTTAGACTAACATTCAAGTTATACTCAAAGTCATAACTCCTATATAAGCTTGATGCAGATGGGAAGGAAAAGATGGCGAAGGAGTTGATCGAAGCGATGGAGACGGAAGAGAACTTGATCAAGTTCAGAGTTATAGAAGGTGCTTTNAAGAAACATGATCAAGTTCAGAGTTATAGAAGGTGCTTTAATGGAAGAGTACAAAAGCTTTGTGCGCACGGTCTAGGTGACCCCTAAGAATGGAGGGAGAGGGAGCATCTTGCACTGGTACTTCTGAGTACGAGAAAATTAACGAAGAGGTTGCTCATCCCAAGACTCTGTCGAAGTCTCTTGACAAGAAAACTCAAAGTATAGAAGGATTTGCTAATGGAGACACTTGCGAATGTTTACGAATTCGAGAAGAGTTTTTCAGAGTTGGGATTTGGAGATGGATATGGTTCGTAACTNGCTTGCGAATGTTTACGAATTCGAGAAGAGTTTTTTCAGAGTTGGGATTTGGAGATGGATATGGTTCGTAACTAGATTGTGAAACCATAACCATTGAATATCTCTGCAATTTCACATGTTTAACGAACAACAAAACCATAAATATCCCCAAGCTAACTTCCAAGCTTAGTCTTCAAAGTTCTTCATCTACAAAGCAGAGCAAGTACTCTGTTCTTCCTTATTGTTCACCTGCAAAACGATATACTTCATCTCTGTTTCATATCTGTCCAATAGTAATAGTAAATTCAATCCATTCAAGCTGAATTTCAACCACACCCGATTGGACATTCCTCAACACAAGAATCATGTCCTGGACTATCTTGCCATTATTGGAGAAGATTCTGCTTTCTTCANACCCAATAGTACTAGTAAATTCAATCCATTCAAGCTGAATTTCAACCACGCCGCTTTGGACATTCCTCAACACAAGAATCATGTCTTGGACTATCTTGCCATTATTGGAGAAGATTCTGCTTTCTTCAGACAAGCAGTTTTCTTTGGTGGGTAAAACACTCTTGATCACTGTTCCATCTGGAAGTTTTTCCAAATCCATTTTGTGAACTTCTAAGAACGGTTTGATATCTATCTCCGCATCTCCCATCTGATCGTGTGCTGTGAATGTATCTTTGTCATACACTATCTACACTTAAAAACGAGTAAAAAGTTACTTCCAAAAATTGAAATCTCGACAAGTAACAATAGTACTCACCAGAGTCACAGGTTCATTGGGATTTTTTATTGCAAGTGTCAATTGGTCGTTCCATTCTGGATTGCAGTTATTTGGCACAGTATGAGTCTTTAGCTTCTGGTGCAAATCAACAATGTGAATTTAGAGTGCATGCAAGAAAAGCCCATCTCTCTCTTTGGACCCTTAATCTATACCAATTCAGATAATACTTAGCATGAAATCTAAATCTTTTTGAATGATTAGCATTCTCAAAGGTCGATTTTTTTTTTATCTTCCATCTCTAAAGCAGGAGATACAATTCAAGAATATATCAAAATTTAGAAACTAAAGAAGACCAAATCAGATGAGAATCGTAGAGAGAGACCTGTAGACCCATGGTTACGACAACAAATGGATCACTGCTTAAAGTGTCTCGACGAACGAGATTTGTCCCTTTCTTCACTTTGATTCTCAGAAGCCCTACCAGTTCCTCCATGCCAAATTGCGATGTATCTAAGATTTGGATCTAAGCTTTGAAGAGAAAGCTAAGCAAATTGCGATGTATCTAAGCTTTGAATCTTTCAACGAGACCACTTATATTGCCTTGTTAAATAGACGAAGGAGCGAGAACAGAAACAATCTTTAAGCAAAAATAGTAATTAAACTGGTCACTTTATAGCAGGGGTGGACAACTTAACCAAAACCGAAAAACTGAACCGAAACCGACCGAAAAAATGAAACCGAATCCGAATCGAAATCGGGAAAAAAACCGAATGGATATCAAATCTTACTATCCAAATAATCGAACCCGAACCGAACTGAAAAACCATGGATATCCGGAATATCCAAACATAAGTCTAAATACTGAATATTTATTAGTATTTTTATAATATTTGGTATATTTGTAATGTTTAATATTAGTTTTTTAGATATGTAATATACTTTTTAATGTATTATACTTAATTTCATGTTTATATTAGAAAAAATTGAATATTTATTACTGTTTTTCAATCTATATTATATTTTTTAATTTCTAATATTATTTTTTTAATTTTTAATATTAATTTTTATAAAATAAATATGTTTTACGGATATCTGAACCGAACCGAAACCGGAAGGATCTGAACTGAACAGAATCCGAACAAAAAAATAAAAATAACCGAATGAATCCTCTAAACTTCAAATCGAAAAACCAAAAACCAAATGGATACTAACCGAACCCAAACGGTTATTTGAACCGCCCTGCTTTATAGTATACGCGTTACGCTCACTAACATCTTCTCGTTCCCCTTTGGTAATAGTATCATCTTAAGGATACCTTTTTTATTCTTTTGACAATCAAGAAAAGTTAACATTCGTTGATCTTCTCTATGTTTGGTGCAATTCATTACATTTTTGGATCGATACTAGACAATATATACTGTTCATCTTCCTCAATAGCAAATTTATTTATAAGTTTGTTGATGTCTATCCTTTTTTTATAAGAAAAAAATCATACGTGAACATATTTATAGAACACAAAATTAACTCAATGATTGAGTTTGTTATGCGTTTGAAATTTCAATATTTAAGATGGAAAATAAACAAATTCACTTTTAATGATAAACTACTAAATTTTTAGTCAGTATTACCTACAAAATTATCATAATTTCCCAAAATATTAAATTCTAAAGTTTTACAAAATGCCTCAAACTTTTTGGACTATATAGTCCACCAAATTAAAATTTCCAAATACAAAACTTAATGTTTTACAAAATCTATCAATATTTATGAACATTTATCCACCAGAATTTCTCAAGATAAAAAAATTCTATAATTTCCCAAAATACAAGAATTATATTGTTTTACAAATCTTTTAATTTTCTTAGAATATTATCTACCAAATAAGCATAACTTCCCAAAACGCACACGAAAATTGTGTTTTACAAATCCCAAAATAGTATACCGAGTGAACATAATTTCCTAAAATACGAAAAATTGGAGTGTGCTACAAAATCACTTAGTTTTTATAAACTATTATTGACTAAATTACAATAATTTCCAAAAATACAAATTCTTGTGTTTTACAAAATCTCTTCCTTTTATGGAATATTATCACCAAAATCAGAGTAATTTCAAAAAGTACAAATTTCTAGCAATTTGTAAAATCTCTCAATTTTCATGGACTATCCACTAAACGAACATAGTTTCTCAAAATATAAAAATTATAAGGTTTTACAAAATCTCTCAATTTTCTTGGATTATATTCCATCAAATGAACATAATTTCTCGAAATACTAAAATTGTAACGTTTTATAAAATTTCTCAAATTTCATGTATTATATTATCCATCAAATCAAAATAATTTCTAAAAGTATAAGTTCTAACATTTTAACAAATCTGATAATTTTCATAGACTACTAGGGTTGATCCCGCGTTAAACGCGGATATTTTTTATTTTAAAAATAACATTAACATTTAACATGTGTAATTATAAAAATATTAAGTTATATAATACTCGAGTGATTCATAATTATCATGTCGTAAACAATGAAAGTAATAAATAATATAATTAAATAAATCATAAAATTTTAATATTTTTTAGAATAATATGTAGTTTAGAGATATTGTAAATAAAAAATAATTGTTTATATCAGATTTTTATGTGATTATTTTGGAATATGTCAAAAAATATTCTTCTTGATATATTTATTAGGTATTTTTTATTATTAAATCCTATTTCTTAGGTAATTATTATGTTATATTTTTAAAATATAAGTTTTTGTTAACTCACGTAATTAACTTAGATATATGATTATTATATTTCATTAATTTGAATTATAATATTTGTCTAGTCATTAATGAAACAGCCCATTATGACTTCTTTTAAGTAGATAAACCCTGTTTTAATAGAATAGATTATATAGACCATATTAGACCGGTATGGGAGATGACTAAACAATCAAACTATAACGGGTCAAATTTGAGTTTTCAATATAACCTTAGTTGGAAAAAAATAATTATATATATATATATATAAACTAACACCAAATATTTCCACTACAAAGCAGAGCAAGTACTCTGTTCTTCTTCATTTTTTTGTCAACAGTACTCTGTTCTTCTTATTGTAACTTTATCTGAAACCCAGAACGAAGAGAGATCTTATTTAAACATGCAGCTCTTATTAAACTCTCGCACACACAGAGAAAGATAGATATAAGACCGTAGAGATACTTCATCTCTGTTTCAGAGTCCTCGACTACCTGGAATTTCAACCCATTGAAGCTGAATTTCAACCTCACCGCTTTTAACATTCCTCAACACAAGAATCATGTCCTGAACAATCTTGCCATGACTGGAGACGATTCTGCTTTCTTCAGACAAACAGTTTTCTTTAGTGGGCAAAACAGTCTTGATCACTGTTCCATCTGGAAGTTCTTCCATACCCAATTTGTGAACCTCTAAGTACGGTTTGATGTCTATCTGCGCATCTCCCATCTGATCGTGCGATGAGAATGTATCTTTATCATACACTACCTGTACTCAAGAGTCAAGAAAAAACCACAAACAGAGTAAAATGTTACTTCCAAAAACTGAAATTTCGACAAGTAATAAACAGTACTTACCAGATTCATAGGTTCGTTGAGATTTTGCACTGCAAATGTCAAATCATCATTCCACTCTGGATTGCAGGTATCTTCCACAGTACCACACTTTAGCTTCTGGTGTAAATCAACAATTTGAATTAGAATGCATTCAAGATAAAATCATACAATCAAAGCTCATTTTCCTCCCTCTCAGACCCTTGAATCTATAAAAAATCTGATGTTACTTGACATGAAATCTTAATCTTTCTGCATGATTAGATTCTCTTTCGCCATTTAAGAATTGAAATCTATTATGTTTCTCAAAGATCGAGTCTTTGATCTTCAAGAACAGAGAGATACAATTCAAGAACAGAGACAAACAAAACATCAAACAGATCAAAACTGAGAAACTCCAGAAAACCAAATGAGAGAGACCTGTTCACCCATGGTTATGACGACAAAAGGATCGCTATGTTTAGAGTCCTTACGAATGAGATTGATCCCTTTCTTCACTCTGATTTTCAGAAGCCCTGCTAGGTTCTCCATCTCAACCTCTTCCTCTGTTTTGCTTTTCTTTGGATCTTCTGAATTTTGAAGAGAAAGCTAAGCAAATCGCAATGTATCTAGATTTTGACTCTTTCACTTTTACTTATTCCCTCAGAAATATTTGTGGCTCCCATTCAACGAGACCACTTATATTGCCTTACTAGCAAATCGACCAAGGACAGATAACAGAAACAAACTTAAATATCAGCTAAAATAGTACTAATTACATTCTTGGATAGATACTAGGTTTCGTCGTTCAGTAATCGGTTCGGGTTCGGTTTTGCTCCTCTTCGTCTCATTTGTTTAGGTATAAGATTTTAGAAACTGTTTATATATTTTAGTATATTTTTCGGGTTTGTTTCAGTTTCGATATGGTTTCAGTTATTTGAGTTTGAACCTTTTCGAACCGATTATTTTATCTAATTTAATTCAGTTCCTTTTTACCGTCTAAATATAACTTAAAATAAAATAATTGAACTATCTATTAAAAACTAAAATATTTAACTAATTTTAAGGGATATTATTTAGTTTTATTTCAGGTATGTTATTTATTCATTCGGTTATTGGTTCGGTATTAATTCTTCAGTTATAAAAATTTAGAATATGTTCGGTTATTTCACTGATTTCTTTTTGGTTTGATACCTTTTATTTCGGATCCATTTCGGCTCGAGTTCACCAAAACCGAGTAATTTTTCCTCAAAATATTCTGAAATTCCAAGTAGATGAGATGTTACTAGAACCAAAGAAAAACTTGAAGAGGTTCTTGAAATTCAGGGTTTTCTTTATTTTCTTTAATATTAGATACAGTAGCAATATACATATATGTAAAAGTTAGGTTATTCAACATTTACAACTAAGAACAGAGCAGAGCTTTTTCTTAGTTGATTAAAATCTGATGAAACAGAGACAAATTCTTCTTCATAGTCATTGTTTTAACATTTGTGCATCTTAGTCCAATCGTTTTGTAGGCGACCTTGGTGTCTTCTTGGATCCTAAGACAACAAATGATTCCAGTTATATCACAAAAAAAGCAACCATGCACAGCTCAAGAACAGAAGATTGTTAACGTGTATACCTTCGCGTCCCATACTCTTGGAGCCTGGAAGATCAGTCCATTCAAGCATGATCTCCACTTCCCCACACTCAACATTCCTTAGTCTAAGAATAATATCTTGTTTGATCTTACCATTGTTCCAAGTGATGCTGCTCTCTTCAGATAAACAGTTGGACCTGCCTGGACGGATCCTCTTGATAGCACAACCATTAGGAAGCTTCTGGTAATCTAACTCCATCTGATGAGCTTCAAAGAATGGCCCAATGTCGATTTCCGCATCACCCATTTTGTCATCTCCCGAGAATGTGTCTTTATCATACACAATCTGCATAAACAGAACATAATATGATTCAAAAGCCAAGGAACATAACATATGTTTCTTGATGAGAATGTTGTAATTGAGATGATAGCTTACCAGACGGATTGGATCATTCACATCTTTGACGGCAAGGGTCAGTTGTTCATTCCATATTGGATTACAGTTACTATTGATCACACGGGTCTTAAGTTTCTGAAGCAAAGGTATCAAAACGGGTCAAGAAAAGCTACACAGTAGAAATGACGATAAAGAAGGCTTCACCAGAATACAAACACAGGGAAGTATTCATACAAGGGCCAGGCCAAGTCAATCATGACCCTTCAACAAGATTATGTAATAAAAGTGGCATGCATCATTCGAATAGGAACTGATTTAGTAGCTTTGTGAGATGATCGTTCAACAAGATGTATGCATGAGCCTAGACATCTATCATTTCCAAAACTAAATCAAGAGATGACATTTGAACAGAATGATGTACTGAGACGTGTACCGATTGCAAGAAAACAAAGCCTTCACATGGTGATCACAAATTGCCTCATCAATGTGACTATAACTCAATAGGATTTAGAATCTACATTCTAAAAGAGATCACAAACATATGCTCAAAAAGGCCAATCCTTGTGTTTCACAATTACTCTAAAGCAAACTGATAAAAAAAAAGAAAGGAAAAACGAACCTGATTACCCAAAGTGACAACAACATAAGGATCACTGGTAGTGGAATCTCGAATGGCGAGACGAATCCCTCTTACCACATGAACCCTCAGAATCCCAAGCGGATCCTCCATTGCTGCAAATTCCACCGACAAAGAAGATAAAAAAAGCTTTAATTTAAGCGAAAACCCACAAAGAAAGATATCGATATCCCTCGAAACCCTTTTGCCTGAAAAATGATTTGGGTTATGCAGAAGAAAGCTAAAAACTAATGCGGATTTTCCAGAAACAACGCGCATGTTAAGGACAAGCGATTTCAATGCTTCTCCTCTGCTATCTTTAGGACACGTTCCTTCATTGCATTTCCTTTAATTTTCATACTATTGTTTAACGAAATTGCCATTAACCTTAATTTACAAATATGCCACTTCTGGTTTTTTTTCTGTTAATTACCGAATTATTTTTTTTCCGGCAAGACTCCTATACACTACTCACTCCTCACTTAGGGTTCGACTGGTTTAAACGCACTGGTTACGGTTGTGGGAGTTTGCGGATGTGGTGATTGCAGTTTATTAATGTTACAAAAATGATTTGAATGACTGGTTTAATTATTGTAAACGAGTGTTTTAGTGGGATCTATGATTGGTATAATAACGGTTGTAATAGCGGTTAAACAAAAAATAGAAAAACAGATACAATATATAATTATGAAAAATAATAAACCATGATATTAATATCATTGACTTAACAAAACTATATATAACTATAAATAAAAATTTCATTCGAAAACTTGATTTAAACGAAAAAGTGTCATAAAATAATACACACGTTTAGAATAGAACGCTTACATTTCATAACATCAGTTACATCACTCACATATATATACACTACATCACTCTCACACAACTTATTTATTGCACATTCGAAGAATGAAATTCATCGATATGCTTCAATCACACATACATGCATGACAAGGAGCATATTGTCTTCTATTTCTCGGACGAAAGATGTTTATCGATCTCCTTGAAGACTAAAACACCGAGCTGCATGAAAGTCTCGGGAGGAGCAACCTCCTCGCTAATTTTCTCGTACTCAAGTTTCCAGTGCACGAGACTCCCTAGCCCTTTACGCTTATAAGGGGTAACCTGGAGTGTGACCGCAAAGTTTTTGAACTCTTTCATTAAATCACCTTCTAAAAATTTGAACTTGATCAAGTTCTTCTCTGGTTCCACCGTTTCTATCAATGTCTTCGCCACCTTGGCCTCCCCATCTGCATCAGTTTTGTATGGGAATTATGACTTTGAGTATAACTTGAATATTAATTAGTCTACAGATTATGAGTGCATGATATTCTAAATGCATAACAAGTAACATTAGTCCAGTGGTTAAATACTTGACAAGGGGAAAAAAATACTATAAGTGCACATATAGATATATATATAGTGGTATATTATATATACTGATTATAAAGAATGTGTATAAGATTGACTTGCCTTGAACGTAATTCCAAAGGTGGATCGAGTCTGCTGTGCCCCATTCACCATCTAGCATATCAATACCTTGAATGATGCCTGGAATTGTATCGGAGACAAGGTATAGTCTCTCGGCAAACATGGGATAGAATTCTCCGGCCGAAGCTTTGATGTGGACTTCTGTTTCAAGCTTTCCCACCAAACTAGAAACCTTGTTTGTTGCCATTCTTTCTACTTCGGTTGAGCTTATCTTGAGAAAATTAGGGTTTAGGGAGAGGAGTGAGTTCCCTTGTGAGACTTGTAACTTCTATTTATAGAGAAATGGTTGTGAAACTTTTGAAGAAGCCAATTAATTCACTATTCATTGAAATAATTTTATGCTTAGTTGATCAATGACTCACCTGCAGAACTATTTTGTATCGTTCATAAAATAATCTAATGGTTAATCACATAATCCATGATGCTAGTGAATATGAAACTTTACAACTTGACAATTTTGGAATTTCTCTCACGCCATAGCCAATAGATTGTTGTGTGAAGCACTATATTCTCTTTTATTCTTTTTTTTTTNCACTATGAGTAGGAGAAAATTAAAAAAAATAATAATGTAGGAGTAGTAGTTGTGGTACGTGTTATCCAATGAAGCATGTAATGAAAATGATATATCCAGTGAAGCAATTGATCCGGTTACAACAAATGTTTGAGTTTCTTAGGAACGTTCTTGTATGATATGTAGCCATAAGGATTCGATTAGATGAATATTCTCATTGAAGAAACTTTTTCAAAGTTTTCAACCCACTCTCTAAAATTTCTGTGGTTTTGTTATCAATGGCGAAAAAATCAGAGAAAGAGAACCATTATTCGTTGGAGAGGACTTGTTTTTTGTTTAGTTAGAAGAAGGAAAAATGCGTAAGAAAAGAGGCTATTTCTTAAGTCCCACATCGGTTAGACACTGAAAGAGAGTGGCTGGACAATAATTAAGGAGAAGCCGTTTCCTACATTATTCATTGCATATGTTCCTATTCGTACGTTTGTGATACAAAACTATATAATAAGTTTTTTTTTCAACTACTATATAAGTTTTATAAACATCAATAAGGTCATGTTGTCACATTAATCTTTTTTTTCTATGGATGATATTAATTTGGAATATGCTTTTTAATTTCTAAACTAGAATTGTACCCGCATTATATGCGGGGTTATTTT
>OVAU01002145.1:0-13080 GCA_900406315.1 Biscutella laevigata subsp. laevigata
AATCCTAATAACTAATTTCAATCCTAAATACGAATTCCAATTCTAAACTATCTAAATACGAATTCAAATCCTAAACTATTATCCTGTTCTATTATTAAAATTACAAGTTAGGAGTATTACCAAATTGTATTCGGTTCGAGATAAGGCGAAAGGATTTTGAGCTTTTCACGGTTCGGCATTCGAAGGACGTCTTCCAACTGAAGCCCATGTTCTGGATTTACCGGTGGTGTCGCGGCGGAGGCGGTGGCGGCGGACGGCGGCGTAGCGGCGGCGGAGAGAATTCCGGCGAGGTTTCCGGCACATTTTCCGACAGATCTGGACCGGACGGCGGCGGGAGGGGAAAGAGCTGTGTCTGACGCATCGCCCGCGGCCTAATAATCTCTCCGGCGGCGTTGAGCTCTGGCGACAAAAAAGAGTACTGCGACTACACTCATACAAATAGTGTTTAAAAAGTGCAACTAAATGTGTGACTCCTTCTTTTAAAACCGTTTACAATAATAATATGTACGTAGTCGCATAAAGAGTTGCAATGTTGCAACTAAAAGTGCGACTATAGCACAAAATTACAAAAGACTTAACGATCGTTGGAACCCATCTTAACTTAGATCAATTTTACGACTCCAGCATAATACTCGGCGGCAATATTGTTCGTAGCCTCATCCATTCTCCGATACATCCACTCTCTGGAATTCCAATTAGGATAACGATTTCCCATAATTTTGTTTTTAACTACCAATCTTTAGTTTTTTTTTTCCAAACATGAGGAACGACCATGGGAGAGTATTTATACCCGTTTTGTGCAACTACAATTGAGACTAAAAATAAGGGTCACAACTTTTAGTTACACCAACCACTTGCACGATTTTCTTATGCTTTAACCGAATTTAAGCAACTACATTTACAACCCTTTTTGCGACTGCCATTTCCTTGCAACCAAATCAGCAACTACACTTTTGTAACTACAGAATGTAGTTGCTCTCCAGTCGCAAAACTATGTAACCTTTGACCATAGTTGCTTATTAGTCCCAAAAAAGAGCAACTCTGTGCGACTACATGAAATGTGCAACTGAGACTGCGACTACATGNCATATTTAGTCCCAAAATGAGCAACTCTGTGCGACTACATGCAATGTGCAACTGAATTTGCGACTACATGGATTGCAATTACCATTATGAGTTGCACTTTAGTCCCAAAAACAGAGACCTGTCATAAGTAGTCGCACTTCTAGTCCCATTTTTGCAACTGCATTTTTATAGTCGCAGTTTTGGGACTAAAGTGCAACTACGTGTTTTCCGAGGTTATTTAGTGGTACTTTAGTCGCACTTTAGTCGCATAATATTTGCAACTACACTCACAGTTGCTAATCGTAGTTGCTATTTTGCTGTTTTCTTGTAGTGTAAGAGATGATGTTTTATGCATGTTTCGTCGATGAGTCTGGCCTGAATATGGTTGATTAAGCATGTTTTAGTCTCTGTTGTTTAGATTGTTGAGTTGTTTTTCACTTCAATGGGTTTGGCTCTGTTCTTAGGTTTTACAATCGGCTAAAGCTAGGACATCATCATTGCGATTCTTCTTTGCATTTCGACGGGTATCCAAATTTGCTTAGAATTACATGTGGGTTCAGTCTCGGGTTGTTATTTTTGTTTTGTTTAGGTATGGTTCCTTTGTGTCTAGGATCTTATAGCCTCGGTTTTATTGATGCTTTTGATTTCTCTCGGAGGTTTTAGCCTAGTCGTTTCTTTGGATGTTGTCTTAGGTTAATGTTTGTTAAGTTTTGAGAAAGGCTTTTGCGCTATGCTTCTTCATCTTAAGTCAAGGTTCATCTCATCAAGATGATTAGTTAAGTGGGTTGCTAGAGGTTTATTTAGCCAAGGAAACTCGGTTTTCAACAAGTTAATAGACCGATTTCCCAGATTTTGCGGTTTCGTGTAGCTCGAAGCTCACTCTATTCCATTGTCAAGGGTACAAGCAATTTGATGTCTCTCAGACGTACCCAAATCCCTCAATAATTGGCGTTCCAATTGCATCAATCACCTTTGTCTCTAAACTTTGTCATTCGTTCCCTTTGTTCAACTCTATGCATATTTGGTTTCATATGTTTATCTTTTGGTCTGTTTGTAAAAACTTTAAGTTTCTTATCAATATTACCAAGTTAAAAAAAAAGAGTCAAAAAGCAAAATATAGCCGTTTTTCGTCTCTACAGCTGCGATTTACTGTTCAAATCCCTAATCCCCGACCCCTGGCCGCCGTCGCCGGCTCTGATGGCCAAGAATAAGACATCTCAGCCTCGCCCCTCACCTCCCCTCTCTTCGCTTCCACAAACCGCCTCTCCTCCTCCGCAAACTGTCACTCCTCCTCTCTCTTCTCTTGTAGTCGATCTCTCTGTTGCTGCGGCTATAGTTACTCCTCCAGTAGAAGCCTCTGTCATCTCGGCTCATCCAGCTGATGTTCTTCCTGCTACCTTAGATGCTACTCATGTTGCTCCAACAGACCCAGCAATTGTCTTTGCAATGGCTTCTCTTGCTCCTTCGCTTCTGATCCCAACTGGTGGGACTCCAGCTCCTGCTCTCTCAACTGAAGCTCCCGGCTCATCTCTTCCTTTAGCTCCTACCAGCAACGCGCCCGAAGCTAGCTCTCTGCCACCTGTAGTCTCTTCTCAAGCGACTACTGAAGCTCCTGCTGCTCCACTATCTCCAGCGAAGCCCTCTTGGATAGATGTAGTTCAATGCAACGGTCCGAAAATGACAAAGAAAGGAACGCCTTTCTTCTCGGAATCAGGTGAAATTTGTGTTAAAATCCCTAACTCTGTTATTACCAAGAACCAGAAGAATTGGGACAACTTCATCATTGGTCAATTTCGTGGCAAGCCTCCTACTCTGGGTTCTCTTCACGCTATAACAAATGGTATTTGAAGTAACATAGAAAGAGATATAACTGTCTCAAGATTAACGGAGCAAGCTTTCCTCATCCGTATCCCAAATGCGTCAACAAGGAAGCGTGTGTTGTCTCAGGTAATGTGGCATATTGATAATCAAACAATGTTCGTTGCCAAATGGGAACCGGGATTGTCACCTATCATGCCGAAGTTATCTTCAGTTCCGGTTTGGCTTGAATTTCGCAATGTTCCACTCCAGTTTTTCAACATAGACGGTCTCGAGTATATTGCGGGTCTCATTGGGGATCCAAAGTTCCTTCATCCATCTACAGCGAACATGACTAATCTAGAGGTGGCTAAGGTGTTCACAATTGTAGACCCGACGAAACCGCTACCAGAATCGCTCAATGTGCAATTTGAATCCGGTCAGTTCACTAGGATTGCGGTGTCTTCACCTTGGCTTCCCCCAAAGTATGCCTTTTGTCATGAAATAGGCCATGCTATCAGGAACTGTCCCACAGCTCCCATTACTTGCAAAGCTTGTAACTCTTCGGGTCACACCGCAGAGCAGTTTTCTCGACAGTCTCAGAGATCCAGGAAACATCAACCTTCTAGACAACCTCTTGCTATGACGTTTGTTACACCAACTGATGCAACTCCGGCTACTCAGGTTGATGCAGCTCCTGCAACACAGGCAGATACAGGGTCTAAGTATAGGGTGAAGCATGATGGTAGACACACTGCTAATCTTTGCCAACCTCCAAGGACAACCCCGGCTGCAGCCACGCCTATCCAATCCTCTAGGAGCTCTGGGAAAGCCACTCCAAGAACTGCTCCTAAATCAGCCACTACTACTGCTTCTGCAGCTCCCTCCTCAGCTAAAGAAAAGGCAATAGAGTCATCAGAGGGTTACAATTCCTCAGATATTGCAACAGGTTCTAAATCGGGATACACTTCTAGTGACTCATCCGAATCAGATTGGCACTCAGGTGAAGATGATAACCCCGATGACTTAAAGCGCTTCGTTCCTTATATCTCACGGAAACTGATGCGTCAGCTTCGAGCAATGAGAAAGAAACAGTCACCTAGGGGCTCATGCCCCAAATCCCAATAATTTATGTCGAGTAACCTTTTTTGTTGGAACATCAGAGGCTTTAATAACTCTGTCTAGCGTAGGAGCTTCAGGAATTCGTTCCAGAGTAGAAAACCATTTTTGGGTGGTCTTATTGAGACAAGGGTCAGAGTTTCTAGGCCCCAGGTTATATTCGGAGTAACTTCCCAAGTTGGGAATCGGTAAATAATTATGAGTCTGCGATGTTGGGTCGCATTTGGGTTCTTTGGGACCCGTTGGTGTCTGTTGTCGTTCTGATGAACTCGGATCAACATATTTCTTGTAAAGTCTCCAATCATCCTCAGGTGGGGGATTTTATCATCACTTTTGTTTACGCTAGGAATGACCAAGCACAGCGGCAACTCCTTTGGGCAGATTTTGTTTCCATGTCAAGTCGGAGAGATGTTAAGGATCTACCTTGGATGGTACTCGGTGATTTCAATCAGACGCGTGCTCCCTCTGAATCTTCAGCTGGTTGCACAAGAATAACTACTGGCATGACTGAGCTTCGTGACTGCTTAGAAGCCTCTGAACTTCATGATCTTACGTTTCGGGGTAACTGGTTCACTTGGTGGAACAACTAGCAGAATCAGCCTCTTGTGAAGAAACTTGACCGTGCTCTTATCAATGACAATTGGCTGCTCCATCTCCCTTCTTCTTTCGCCGAGTTTGAGGCTCCGGGCTGCTCGGATCATAGTCCGATTAGTTTCACGCTAAGCTCCTCTATTCCTCTTGTTATTCACCCTTTCAGATTCTCTAATACTATTATCAAGCTTCCTCATTTTTTGCAGAAAATTAAGGATCAGTGGGATAGTCTGAATATTAATGGTACTTCTATGTTCTCTTTTACAAAGAAGATGTACTCACTTAAATCTATTTGCAGGTACCTTTTTCGTCAGAACTACTCCCAACTGGAGAAGAGAGTGACTGACGCGGAGAGGAACCTCCACTTAGCGCAGACAACGCTTCTTGCTTCTCCAAGCACTCCTAACGCAACGATTGAAAAGGCTGTTCACGCGATTTGGTTGGAACTAGCCACGACTCAGGAGACTTTTCTAATGCAAAAAGCTCGGATCAGTTGGTTGGACAAAGGGGATGCTAACTCCCGGTATTTTCACAGATATGTAGCTGCCCGCAGAGCTAGTAATTGAATTCCTTATCTTTTGCATGATCATGGGGGCAAGATAGATGAGCCTGAGGAGATCAAAACTCACTGTATTCAATTCTACCAGCAGCTGCTCGGAAGTCCTAGCCCGCCGCTAACGAGAGAGGAGCTGATATCAATCTCGGGTCTAACAACCTTCCGCTGCTCAGCTGATTAGAGAGAAATGCTTCACGCTCCTGTCACTGCTGCTAAGGTTCTATCAGCTCTCAACGATATGCCGAGAAACAAAGCCGCGGGACCGGATGGTTTTAATGCAGAGTTTTATCGTGCTTCTTGGTCAATAGTAGGCGAGGACCTAACTAGAGCGCTTTTGGAGTTCTTTCAATCAGGCAAGCTCCTAAAACAGTGGAATGCAACAAACATAGCCTTGATTCCAAAACGCACTGGAGCGGATCGCATTACTGAGTTTAGACCAATCTCTTGTTGCAACGTGACTTACAAACTAATTGCCAAGATTCTAGCGAGGAGATTGCAGCAAAT
Organism: Biscutella laevigata subsp. laevigata; assembly: GCA_900406315.1. Classification (NCBI taxonomy): domain Eukaryota; kingdom Viridiplantae; phylum Streptophyta; class Magnoliopsida; order Brassicales; family Brassicaceae; genus Biscutella; species Biscutella laevigata. The sequence goes on from OVAU01002145.1 coordinate 5,633, forward strand.
CCTTCCCCATATGATCTCTACCACTCAATCGGCATTTATCAAGGACAGGCTGCTAGTGGAGAATGTATTGTTAGCAACAGAGCTTGTTCACGGGTTCCATCACAAGAATGTTAATAGAAGAGGAGTCCTAAAAGTTGACTTGCGGAAAGCTTTTGATACGGTCAAGTGGGAATTCATAATAAATGTCCTTAGAGCAGCCAACTTCCCAGATATTTTTGTCTCCTGGATCACCCAATGCATCACGACCCCTTCCTTCACAGTTTTGGTAAATGGCGAACCGTGTGGTTTTTTCAAAGGAAGAAGGGGACTCCGGCAAGGCGACTCTCTTTCTCCTTCTTTGTTTGTGATTGCAATGGAGGTGTTCTCTGGGCTGATTGCAACTAAAGTTGAAGCAGGTCTGATTGGTCTTCACCCAAAGGCTATGAATCCGAGGATCACCCACTTAGCCTTCGCCGATGATGTTATGCTCTTCTATGACGGAAGTGTGACCTCCCTAAGACACATAACAGCAGCTCTTGATCAGTTTGAAGGTCTCTCAGGGTTAGCAATGAACAAGAACAAGTCAGCCTTGTACACGGCAGGTTTGAACCAGGTGGAATCTGAAGACACGGCTAGTTTCGGTTTCCAGAGTGGTTCCTTTCCATTCAGATACCTGGGGTTGCCTCTCCAGAACAAGAAGCTCTCTCTAGCAGATTACTCTCCCCTGATTGACTCTATTAAGTCTCGGCTCAATACCTGGTCGCTTAAATTCCTCTCATTTGCTGGACGAGTGCAGTTGATCTCCTCCGTCATCTACAGCATAGTGAATTTCTGGATCTCAGCATTCTTATTACCTAAGGGTTGCTTAAGGCAAATACAATCTTTGTGCACTAAGTTTATATGGTCTGGGGACATCAATAGGAAAGCTGGTGCAAAGGTTGCTTGGTCCACTATGTGTTTGCCCAAAACAGAAGGTGGTCTTGGATTGAGGGATTTCGCATTATGGAACAAAACTCTTCAACTTAAGCTCGTCTGGTTACTATTCGCCTCAAGTGGTTCCTTGTGGGTTGCTTGGAACAAAGCTCATCGATTGCAAACAGCAAATTATTGGATGGCATCGCATAAGCCTAATCACTCCTGGATATGGAAGACACTCCTTAATCTGCGCCCGCTTGTGAAGCGGTTCTTGTGGTGCAAATTTGGAGATGGAAAGACCGCGAGCTTTTGGTTTGATAACTGGTCGGGTGAAGGTCCTCTTGCTGATTTTGTTTTGCAGGACTCAACAACTATGTCAGTAGGCATTCCGCTTAACGCAACGGTTGCGCAAGCAACCACTACCTCAGGATGGAGACTTCCATCACAAAGAGCGTTCATTGCGAATTTCCACCGTTTACGGGCAATTCTACAAGCTCGCCACCCACCACGCTCACAAGCCGGTCCTGATCAGTATTTCTGGGATGCTTCATACACGAGTGAATCCAAATTTTCAGCTTCTCTAACTTGGGAAAATCTTAGACATATCGGTGATCTATGTGAATGGGCTGAAGCAGTGTGGTTCCGAGGACATATACCGAAGCACGCATTCCATTTTTGGATTGCATCTCTTGACCGCCTCCCTACTCGAGCGAGACTTCACCATTGGGGTTTTCCTATCCCTATTAATTGCTGTTTCTGTGGAAATTTTGATGAAACTAGAGACCATCTGTTATTGCACTGCAGGTACTCGACGGAGGTGTGGAACCAGATACAAAGACGACTGGGAGTGACGCAGTTCACATTCTACAACTGGGAAGCTATGCTGGCGTGGTTGCTTTCTCGCTCTCCGGGACTCCCTCAAACGCTTAAACGGATGGTGTTGCAAGTTACTACCTACTATCTTTGGCGTGAACGTAATATGAAGCTTCATGATTCTGTCTCACGCTCTCCTCATAATTTATATGTCGGCATTGATCGCTGCGTAAGGAACATCTTGTTGGCAAGGAAACAGCGTCGCTCTTTCTCGAGGCTTTTGGAACTATGGTTCACTCATCCACTTTAGTGTTTTTGTTCACTGTGGGTCGCTTACTCTCTTCTGTCGAGTAGTGTCCCTCCTGCTTAGTTGATTGTTTCAGCTTGCTTTGTTTAGAGGCTCCCATCCTTTTTTGGAGTTAGCTCTCTGGTTGGTCTTTTGATAATCTATTTACCTTTTATCAAAAAAGAAACAAAAAAAAAGAGAGTCAAATATAACAATTTATTTAAATAATTTGGTATAATTAAATAATCTTACAAAAATTAATTGAAAAACAGTATACGTGGTCGTTTGATCCATGTTGTGAATGTGGCTTTCCTAATGGGCAATTTATCTTTAAATTAATCTCGAAGATCTATGATTACACATGTTAAAAAATTTCGGACACGAAAGCCTTCTCGATTCACTGATTGCTTGATACGAATGCAACCAATTAAATGAGGTCCCTTTCATAAAGGGTAAATTTCGTGTGATCCCTCACGATTGCAAATTTCACTAGATCAAAAAGTTTAGTACAAGATTTGAGTTAAGAGAAAAGAAGACTACTAGCTAACTTTCTTTCTCCACAATTTCTGGTAAAAAATCTCTCATTAGCACCAAACTTGAGGATGCGCCAACAATTATTTAACTAGGAAAACGGCATATTAGTTATCGAACTTTTAGCAAGTGTAAAAATTCATACCTAGAATTTAGTTTAAGTGCTCTCAACTACTCAAACTTGATATAATTTAAAATTTTAGATTCTTACATGTTAAAAGTGGTTAATTCATACCTAGAATCAAACAGTGATAAGTATTCTATTAAAATTGGTGGATGTATCATTGACTTGTCATTTTCTTTTGCTGACTGAGCCGATTTCTTTTTCTCATATAAAATCAAAACCACATCGTTAAGTGTAAAATAAAATTTAAAAAAATTAGATTGATTTCATAGTTGAATCGAAGTCATAGTAAACTGACAAAGAGAACAAAAATTGCATACATTTGTCGAAATTTTCACCAAACCTCGATTTCTTAGACCCTTCAACTCTCAACCATACACTTCAGATTTCGTGTGAATTTTACACACATTAGTCAAGATCTTAAATTACACAAAAATGGAACTTTCATCAATATCGTTCAAAATCAAATGAAATGTAAGGAGCATAAATCTAACATGGGCCAAATCGTTGATATACAACCACTAACACCATCAATGAGGCTACTCTTAGTTAACTCCTCAAAAGTCATATATCTCATTCTTCAATTTTTATAGAACACGCTTTTTGTTTTAATTTTATAGGTCACTAGAAAAATTATTTTTTAAAACTGAAAACGTCAATATATTTTATTTAATTTAACGAACTTTATAAAAATATTTCAAAAATCGAAAAATTGTTTTAAAAGATTTTCACAAAAATCATCAAAATACAATTAAAAACGATTTGAAAATATATTTTTTCGAAGTTTGAAGGGTATACAAGTTAAATATTAGCTCATGAGTTCACTAATCCATAAAAGGGTGTAGGATTTAGTTTTGAATGGTTGAGAGAGTTTTGTTTGAGAATTTGAATTTTGATAAAAAAAAAATTAAATATGGACATAGAAAATTGAATGACCCCGTAAAGAATTTGTATTTCACAAGATGAAATTAACTCGGCTTCTCTTCCTCGGTCGTCCGTAATGTGGAGATTGACCCAATATCTCATTTCCTCTTCATATTGAAGCCCACACCTAATTATTGATCCAAGTCAAGATTAGGTTAAAACCAATAATCATATACATTAAAATTTCTATAAATTAACACTCGATAAAATAATATTCACGATAAATTAATAAATTATCTCGGTCCCAAGTTGGACTAATGTAAAAATAAGTAAAATTCGATAATATAATAAAATAATAATTTTTTAGAAACTCCTATATAAAATATTGTCACAATACTAACATAAATTAATAAATATATGTTTCATATATATATATATATATATATATATATATATATANNNTATATATATATATATATATATATATATATATATATATATATATTATAAATTTTATTTAAATGCTTGTTTATTTTTGTACCTTTTTGAAGTTGAAATCTTTTTAGAATTCATTTATAGTTTTAGTGAATAAAAATTAGTTACTTTTATTACTTGATTGATTGATTAGTTGATTGATTTCTTAAGATATGATCACTCATTGTTAACAGTAATATAAAAAACTTTAAATTTGATGTTGATTTTTCGACAAAACAATAATAATTAGGTTAGTAGAACTAAAAAATAAATATGAAATACGGTGAATTCCATGAATCTTCTATTTAATCAATAAAACAATTAAAAATAATAAAGAAAATACATGTAGATGATAAAAAAATATATATAAACAAGGAAGCGTAATGAATTATTAAAAATAAAGATGTATATATATTAAAAATAATATAAACTAATATAATCAAACTTTATGATTTTAGTAAAAATAAAATTCTAGGAAAGTATGAATTTGGAAAAATTCTATAAATGAATATTTATTAACTTATACTATAAATTAATATTTTTTATCGATTAATTAGTACCTCTCTAAATTAACAATTTTTCACAGTCCACCGTTATTAATTTATAGAGGTTTTAGTGTATATTGGTTTTGTACGTAATCTCTCCTTAAGCTTTGCTAATTGTATTCTGCAAGAACGCTTGTGATAGCTTGATCTAGTGGATTTGGGGACGAAAGATTCCTCACGAGACGTACCTGAAATTCATTCGGGGAACTCGTTAAATTCTTGGTGTTAGTTACATATCAATCAAACGTATTAACGAAACTGAAAACCAAGAGAATAACTAGATCAAGAGCACAAGGTTATCAAGTCTTGGAATTACACGAAGCGTTCAGAGAATATAAGGAGAAATCAGTCTAGGGTTAACAGTTCTTTATCGGGTTTGAGAAAAGAACTTACTGGTTGTTGCATCTGTTGAGGTGGAGTGAATCAGCTGCTTTCAAGTTCACCTGCAAGTAAGAAGATAATTAAAATCAGTGGTACGTCATGGAACCAACTCAAGGAAAATTTGATATTGAGAAGTTTGATGGTAGAAGTGATTTTGGATTATGGAAATACAAGATGCTTAGTCAATTGGAAATTCAAGGATTAGAAAGTTGTCTACTTGAAGAGGAAATACAGACTGATGGTAAGGGAAAAGAGAAAGAATGTGGCAACGTGAAGTCAGATCTTTTAAGAAAATACAAAGAGAAACGATGCAAGAATCTGTTGTGTGTTAGTTTGTCTGATTCTATATTGAGAAATGTTATGAAAGAACCTACTGCTCTTGTTGTATGGAAAGCTTTAGAAAGAGATTACCAAACTAAAACACTTCCAAACATAATTTATCTTAAGCAAAGGTTTGCAAGTTTTAAGATGGAAGAACATAAGGGTATTGAAGAAAGCGTGAATGATTTTCTCAAGCTGGTTGTTGATTTAGAAAGCCTAAACATAAATATATCTGATGAAGATCAAGCTATCCAAATCCTATCAAGTCTACCACCTAAGTATGAACAGTTGGTACATACTCTCAAGTATGGAAGTGGAAAGGATACCTTGACAGTGAGTGAGGTTGTTAGCTCTGCTTATTCAAAAGAAGTTGAACTAAAACACAATAGGTTTCTAAACAAAACAAAACAAACTTCTGAGGGACTTTTGGTTAGCTCAAGGGGCAGATCAACCCAACGAAATGACAAACAAGGGAGAGGAAGATCTAAAAGCAATTACATATCTAAATCAAGACCAAAGAATAGTAAAGGTTGTTGGGTATGTGGAAAAGAGACTGCCATGAGAAAAAGAATACGGATCATCCTAGAGGTTTAAGTGAATCAACAAACATTGCACCAAGCTATACAGAGCCGTTGGTTCTCACTGTGAGTACACATGCTGTTCGAGATGAGTGGATGATGGATTCTGGCTGCACATTCCATATCACTCCCAATAAAGATTTGCTGTTTGATCTTAAAGAATTTGAAGGGGGAAGAGTATTAATGGCAAATAATACTCACTGTAATGTTAAAGGTATTGGAAAAATAAGAATCACAAACCCAGATGGAACTCAAGTATTCTTAACAAAAGTGAGATATATGCTATCAGTGAGCAGAAATCTCATATCTTATGGACTACTAGAGAAATCAGGCTGCAGATATGAGGGAAAAAACTTTAAAGTTCAGTTCTATAAAGGGGAACATAAGGTGATTTCAAGAAAGTATATCGATGGTTTATACTATCTTGACGGAACCGTCACGAGAGATGAAATTGCAGTGGCAAAATCAGACGTTGACAAGACTACATTGTGGCATTCAAGGTTGGGACATATGAGTCTGAAAGGTATGAAGTTGTTGGTGAAACAAAGATACATAGATGACAGAAGTTTCAGACTTGAGTTTTTGTGAAAGTTGTGTACTGGGAAAGTCACACAAACAAAGCTTTCACAAAAGGAAAACACACGTCCAAGGGAGTTTTAGACTACATACATTCAGATTTATGGGGTTTCCCATCTACACCAGAGAGTCTTGCGGAATGTCGGTATTTTGTTACCTTTATAGACGACTACTCTCGGAAAGTTTGGATTTACTTCTTAAGAACAAAGAATGAAGTGTTCAATGCATTTAAAGAATGAAAGAATGAAGTTGAAAATCGAACTGGGAAAAAGATTAAGTGTCTACGAACTGATAACAACCAGATGGAAGAATCATGCAAGGAATCTGGTATTAAAAGACATAGAACATGTGCGTACACTCCGCAACAGAACGGTGTCTCAGAACGCATGAACATGTCTATTATGGATAAAGTACGATGCATGTTGTATAAAACTGGTTTAGAACATAAGTTTTGGGCGGAAGCTGCTTCAACCGCTGTCTATTTGATTAATAGGTCGCCAAATTCATCCATAGAGTACAAGCTACCAGAACAAATGTGGTCGAAGACAAAACCAGATTTTTTAAATCTGAAACGGTTTGGGTGCACAACCTATGTACATACGGTTCAAGCTAAGACGAAACCTAGAGCTACTAAGGGGATTTTTATGGGTTATCCAAAGGGAGTGAAAGGTTACAAGATATGGATTCCAGAAGAATTAAAATGCAAGATTAGTAGAGATGTGGTATTTCATGAAGAAGAAATATACAAGGCTGCTCAGAAACCAAGTGAAACAAAGAAAAAGAAATCTAAGAGGGTAACTTTCAGTTCTGATCTCATTCAGGGTCCTTCGAATGTAAGTGTGCAAGCTGAAAATTTGGTTCAAGGTGCAGTTACCTCATAAACAAATGATTCTAGTTCAGATTCTTCAGAAACAACCTCAGAAACAAATGATTCTAGTTCAGATTCTTCAGAAACAGACAGTGATGATAATAGTGGGAATGTCGAAGATCAGAGAAATGTGAATGACTATGTTCTAGTAAGAGTGATACGCCCCTTAGTGAGATCGTAATCGCTTGGAGAA
>OVAU01002147.1:0-13073 GCA_900406315.1 Biscutella laevigata subsp. laevigata
CAATATTCATATACTGTTAATGTAGTTTTACGTTGTTCATTAAAAATTGTGATTTCGTATGTAATTCTTTTTTCTTTTGGAAAACTAGTGGTTTTGTTTTTTTATAGGAAATCGTAATTCTATTTTTTTCAAAAAAAACATGATTTCACATTTTCGGAAAAATATGATTCCAAAACACGATTTCAAAAAATATGATTCCATCTTATCATAAAATATGTTTCCGTGTTTTCGAAAAAATGATTTAGTGTTTTCGAAAAAAAACGATTCTACATTTTCTTGGAAAATGTGATTCTGTGTTTTATGGAGAAAACATGATTCTACATTTTCTGGAAAAACGTGATTTCGCTTTTTTTTAAGAAAACATGATTTGACATTTTTTTCGAAAAACATGATTTGACGTTTTTTTTCGAAAATGAGAGTTGATGTTTTCTTTTCTAAAAACGTGATGTAGTGGTTTTTCTCAAAAAAGTGATTTCTTTATTCGAAAAAGAAAAATTATTACGTGTTTTTGAGGGAAAATGTGATTACATGTTTTTCTCCAAAAATGTGATTTCGTGTATTTTTTTTGGAAAAAACGTGATGTTATTTCGTGTTTTTCTGAAGAATATGTTTCCATGTTTAAAAAAAAAAATACGATTGTGAAAATTTTGAAATTCAATTTTTGTTTCTAAATTTTACTTTCTTTTACATCTAGATATTTGTGATGTAGAAACCAGTATATGTAGCCTAGTGGTTTGTATTAATGCGATCTCTATGTTATCACTCGGGATCGAATCCCCCTTAATACATGTTGTGAAAAAAAAAGATATTTGTGATGTAGAACAATTGATACCTTTGCATCAAGATCGGGTATGTTTGAATCGAGATGCAGTAGGGATACACAAACGAAAAGGCCAAAGACAAAATGCATATCTAAAAGCGATTTATGAGGTTTGCTCATGAATAGCTTTATCTTCTTTACCGAAACTTTTCTGCCTTACCAACTCCAGTCTCCAGTCATGTGCTTTAGAGGTCTGTGCACAGCTTTCTATGATACTTTTTGACAAGATTATTCCATTATGTAAGCTTCTTACATTTTCAATAGATCTTGGTACTTATTCGATCACAACATGTGACTGAGTAGCTTTTCATGCAAAAAGCTTCTTTAGATTTTGTCTTATCTTTCCTGAAAAGACCAAACACTTTAGCCAGTTTACTTTAAATACTATCTCCTTAAAAGCAACAAATGTTACTCAGCGTCTTTTAGATTTTCTTATTGCTTTGGTATGCCTGTGAAGGAAGTAAATAATAGAAGATTGATCACTTAGTATGGATTTTTTTTTTTTGTCAACACACTTAGTATGGATATAAGAAAATTAATTAACATAAAGATTGNAATGTTACTCAGCGTCTTTTAGATTTTCTTATTGCTTTGGTATGCCTGTGAAGGAAGTAAATAATAGAAGATTGATCACTTAGTATGGATTTTTTTTTTTTGTCAACACACTTAGTATGGATATAAGAAAATTAATTAACATAAAGATTGATTACTAAAATTATGATGATTTGATGGATATTAAAAAATCAATATAAAAATGATGATAGAACCTATCCTCCTTTTTCATCCTTGGATATTTTATTGAATTATATAACATAAAATACAACTTTTAACACAGTCGAACAAAACTAAGTCAGCAGTTTAACAATAATCCTGAAAGTTAAACTGGCGAAATAAACGAAAAAATTTTAGGAACCAAAGAGGAACAACAACTAAACAAAGAAAATTCATGATAAGAACGAAACATATAACTCGCAAAGAAACAAAGAGAATATGTTTGAGAAGAAGGTCGGATAGACTACTTGTGCCGTTTAGTGAAGGTATTACGAAAGGATAATAAAAATTCTTCCACCCAATCTACAAAGAAAGAAGTTCCATGAAAAACAGTAAACAAAAACATAACGTATCCACTTAATCGACGTTTTTTAGCTGTTCTTTTTCTTCTAAATATTCTTCTCTTGAATATTTGAAAGTTGGATCTTTCAGACTTATAGATTGTCAACTTAAATGATACATTTTTTCTCTAGCTTCTACTAACTCTGTCTCTTTTTATAGATGGTGCATATATATTAATATATACAAATATTTTAAGCATAATATGCATAAAGATTATCTATGAGCATAATTAAGCTTATTTGATCTTCTATGGAGGCGTCCATTTTGGGCTACATGGATTGACTTTAAGAAAGCTTAAGTAATACAACGCAGAGGTATAATATTAACCTTCTAAACATCTTTTTCTTTTAGTTACGTTTCTTAAATTTAGTAAAATATATCTCCTGCATTGTTTCATCCTAAATTATGCATCATATATTAGGTATCGAAATGTATTTGACTAAATGTTAGATGCATCTAAAATGATTCCTCTAATTTAGATAGCATAACATCATTGTCTCCATCTTTATCTTTCACTGTCTATTTAGCTGTAAATCGATGTCATCAATGAAAGGAATTTAGCCACCTAAAATTACATGTAGTGGTTGATGCCTAAGAAAAACAATATGCTTAAGGCCCACACTTTTGGTTCATATATATAATACTAAATAATAACTTTATTTTATGAGATATGTACTTTCTTGTGCTTCCTGTTTTTTCTGTCTCATGTATTCGAGGTTTCTTGTAATGATGTATTTCTAACAGATGTAACGTTTAAGGAAAGTGTATAATGCTATACGATTTGAACGGTGAGTAACTGTATCTATTCATTTTGTTAAATATGATCGATATTAACAAAGAACAGTAGAGAAAACAAGTTTTAAGTTTTGTCTGAACGTATACTCATGCTGAACTCAAATCTTGTTCTTGAAAATAAGATTATACTTTGTGTGCAAGTGTCTCTCATATATTTGGTTTCAATCTCTTTCAGGATTCTTACTGATGCTGATGATCAAACTTTTAACAAATCATCTCGCCATTCACTTAATTTTGTAAGTACCAATAATTTTACTATTTCATTGTCATCCACAAAGTTGGTATCTGAATAATATAGATAGATAGATAGCCTTCACATTTGCAAACAATAGAGGAAGAGTTGGAACTTTGTTCAAACTTGGCTTTTAAAGTCAGGGTTTAGATGTGTTGGTTAGGAACTAAGTAAAAGAAGCAACTAAGTTGTTATCTTTACATTTACAACCATTTTTAATTTAGAGGAAATGAACGGTTTAAAGTAAGCTTGGGCGTTCGGATATTCGGTTCGGTCCGGGTCGGTCGGTTCTTTCTTGGTTCCGATTCTTTGGATTGGAATCATCTAAAAACGACAAGAAAATCGGTTTGGTTCAAATCTAATATTATAAATGAAAACTGTAAAAAAATCGATATAGTCGGATCCTATTGTACAAAAAATCTCCACATAGTAATTAAAGTAATCATACACCATATAAAACTTAAAAAAACAAAATTTTAACAAAAGAGATTTCGAAAATTTTGATTTTTTAATATTTAGATATAAAAGTAATAATATTTTCAACTTTTATAATTATAGCTTTATGTTTTTTATTAGTTCAAGTATGAACATAAAAAATATTTTAGATATATAACTATAACTTTAAAGTNCTATTTTCAACTTTTATAATTATAGCTTTATGTTTTTTATTAGTTCAACATAAAAAATATTTTAGATATATAACTATAACTTTAAAGTTTTTTACTATGTCAAATATAAATATAACTAATATTTTAGATATTATATTTTAGATCTTTCAAGTGTATACCTATTCGGTTTTCGATTCGGTTTCAGTTTTTCGGATATTGAAATTTATGATCCAATTAATATTTTTTACTGGTTCAAGTTCGGTTCGATACCTCTTTTTCAGTTTAGTTCTGATTCGGTTATTCGATTTCGGTTATTTTCCGAAAGGTCTAGTTTAAATGACGTAACCTGTCTCAAAATTAATTGGTTCAGTATGAATCAAGTGCCTTTTTTGTATTTCTTTATTATCAACTGTACCTGCTTCTTCCTCCAGTGAGATTGTGGTCCACTCCATGTGAAACCCTAAATAAACAAGCAACTCAAAATGACAAAATCTCTTTCTTTTAAGGCTCTCTCCTTTGCTTGAAACATTATGAATCACGTAGGCTTATATATATATATATCTTTCTTTGATGAAATCGATTAGCTTCAAACTATAATAACTCCAACTTTAATTTTGTGGGTCTAAATATGTTATTATTCTCCACCTTCTATATATCTATCTTTAAATTTGTTTCTTATATAGTACTTATATAAAGACTAGTTGTGTTTCATTGGAATAGTTTCTGGAAACTCTATGATCTACTTTATGGAGAAGACACAGAAGTAAAAGACAAAGAGATGACATTTAAGTCTAATTATGGAGAGTCATGGGAAGAAAAGTCTTGTAGTTTTCAAAGATGGTGGAGATTTAGTTCATTTTCTGCACCAACCTCTCCCCTAACAAGCTCCAATCCTTCCAAAATTTCAAAATGTGTCACATCAAGCATGTCACCATTATCAACAGTAACATCTCTTCTCATAATACCATAATTAGCTTCTCTATAGGTGACAACAGGCTTGATGTGACAGTACTCTTTCTTATTTTTATCATCTCTCTTATCAAATTCTTGTACTGCGTACTCTTCTTCTACTGATCCTACCTAAACCTTTTTGTTGCAGGTAATGTGACTGTGATCATATGTTATTAAGTTTGCAGGCCTCTAATGATATAAGGATATTCTCGAGATCTTGAATTGTATCTGAGAAGAAGATTGTTCAGTAGTGTAAATGGTTATAATCCGTACGTATATGAGAGAATAAAGAAGAGACCAAACATAGAAAAAATGGAATTCTAAAGGGTGAAAGTGACATGGGTTGTTTTGGTTTGCGAATGGGAAAGAAGCACGTGGTGTATGGACATTGAAGAGAGATCATGGAAGCTAGACTCAATATAAATAGAAATACGAAGCAGTTAAATAGTTGTTGTGAAGAAAAGGAGGCAAGCGACCAAATCTTTGAACAAGTAACAGTAATTTAAGAGAAGGTTAACAAGAAGAGAGACCGTTGTTAGATACAGAATTAGTTCATCAAACATGGGAAGATCTCCTGGCTCGGATGAAAATGGTCTGAAGAAAGGTCCATGGTTACCTGAAGAAGATGATAAACTCATCAGTTATATTCATAAACATGGCCATAGCAGCTGGAGTGCCCTCCCCAAGCTAGCTGGTACATACGTACTATATCTTTAAGATAGTCGATGAAACCTATATATGAGTCTATATATGTCTTGTGAATATCTGTTTCCCTTTGTTCAGGTCTTAACAGGTGTGGAAAGAGTTGCAGACTAAGATGGACAAACTATTTGAGACCTGACATAAAACGAGGAAAGTTCTCCCCAGAAGAGGAACAGACCATTCTGAACCTTCATGAGGTTCTTGGCAACAAGTACAAATCTTCTGCTTCTTAATATTCTCTTGATTATTTTGCCTTGTTAGTACTCTCAACTCATTCGAATTTGTTATTGGTTTAATGATTGTATAAGGTGGTCAATGATTGCAAGCCACTTACCAGGAAGAACAGACAATGAGATTAAGAATTTATGGAACACTCATTTGAAGAAAAAGCTGATTCAAATGGGTTTTGACCCCATGACTCATCGACCAAGAACAGATGATATCTTCTCGAGCTTATCTCAGTTCATGTCTCTGTCTAACCTAAAAGGACTTGTTGATCTGCAGTTACAGGTTCCAGTTCAAGATCAAGCTTTACTGAATCTCCAAGCTGAGATTGCTAAGCTCCAGTTGTTCAACTACCTTCTTCTACCTCCTAATCCAATGAGTAGTAACAGCATTAATGACTTAAACATCCTCAATACCAGTAATATCGACCTCACTTCTTATCTTCAACAAGACTTCAGCAACAACCTCCCATCCCTCAAGACCCTAGAAGAAAATCATATTAGTCAAAACAATTCTCCAATATTGCTTCATGAACCACCAAGCTTGACCCAAGCTATGTTGCCTTGTCATAATTCATCTGCTTTGTGTGATGATTTGGCTCCAAGTGTAGATGGTTTCGGTTGCAACCAGGCCTCCTCAAGCCATGGTCAAGAACGAACATCCACAGCCTCTATAGATTGGCCTGATCATCTTTTTGATGACTCCATGTTTACAGACATTTGAGGTGTACGTATGTATTAATGTATTTGTTTCAAAAGAAGTACTTGACTAGATTCGTTTGGTGTTTGTTGTGCATGTGGTGCTATACTGCTATGATGTGAGCTATTGTCTTAATTAGAATGTACATTTCTTCTGATGTATAACTCATACATATTATTGTTCATGAATTTATATTATTTCTTAAATCGGTTAGCTCAATCTTATTAAATACAAAAATAAATTATATACTCTTTTATTATGAGTAAAAATTCAATTTTTTAAAAATTATATGATATAGAAAAGATAAAAGAAAAATAGAATTATTATAAATAATCATTATATTAATTGAGAACCTACTTAGCCTAGGTGTCATTCATAGAATAAATTTAGGAAATATTATATTTAATTTTCGGTATTTTAAATATTCAAATAATCAAAAATATCAAAGTAAATTTAGGAAATATAATACTCAATTTTCGAAATTTAAAATATATAATTAAAATTAATAAATCGAAATTTAACAATACAAAATAATTACTATATATAAATATAATATTTCATTCCACGCATGATTTGGGTCAAAATATAATATATATGATTTCTAAATATGGTTAATAATAACCTAATTTCCTTTTCTATATAGAATTTGTTCATTTCTATGTTTACGTTAAAATAAATTTTATTAAAGACAGTTTTGTATTAACCATCCAAAAATAAATATAAGGCAAATTCAATTATCAAATATATAGATTGGGCTTTAGAAAAGGTTATCCAGTTGGGCTCATTTAGGGCCATAAAAATTGGATAATCTACCCGAAGCCTTTACAGTTTTCTCGTCACTGTCCTCCAAAAACCCCAGAATTACATCATTGACGTTTGAATCCCAAAACTACACGTATCAATTTACACTGAATGATCATGATGCTTCCATCTTTTAGAATGAAAGTATTATTCTACCTTCCACCAGATAATTCAATGGCATCTTGATTATTAATCGAATCTTCACCCCAATCAAATCTCCTTTGCAACCTCTGAAACTCTTCTTGTCTTGTGACTTCAAGATTCTGCCATTCTTCCCATCTCTCTGCGAGTCCTTCTCCTTCAAGCATCCTCACAACTTCTGACATCGCTGGTCGTTCTTCAGGTGCTGCTTGTGTGCAAAGCAGAGCAACTTGTATCATCATCTCCACTTCTTCCTTTACATAATCCTCTTCAAGCTTTTTATCTACAATGTCTCCTAATCTCTTCTCTCTTTCCAGTTTCTTCACCTGAAAACAAAACGAGAATGTTTATTACTATTACGAGAAACCTAAGAGAAGATGCAAAAAGATCAAAGATTTCAACATTACTTACATGGTCTAGCAACAAGACGTCATCTTCTTCCTCTAACCTCGAGAAATCAATCGCTCTTTGTCCAGTTACAAGCTCAAGAAGCATAATTCCATACCCAAAAACATCGGTTTTCTCTGATGATTTTCCTGTGGATATACACTCAGGAGCGATGTGACCCATTGTTCCACGGACCTGAGTAGTTACATTGGTTCTTCTAACATCTACTAACTTGGCTAAACCAAAATCACCAACCACTGCTTCAAAATCTTCATCTAGTAACACATTTGCAGCCTTCACATCTCGATGTATGATCTTTGGATTGCAATGTTCATGAAGATAATCAAGTCCTCTTGCTGTGCCTAATGCAATCTGTTTCCTTCTGAACCAATCCAGAATTGGTTCTCCAGGTTTTATTTCTACATTTGATCAATCAAACAAATCCATATTACAAAACCTTACAAACTACTAGGCCAAGATTGTAAAGCTTTTGTCTTTTTACCTCTTAGGCGATATGCAACGCTTAGATTCTGCATGAAAGGATAGACCAAAAGGCGTTCTGTCTGTGTTGTGCAAAACCCGATAAGTCTAAGCAGATTCCTATGAACAGCTACACTAATCATCTCGACTTCTCTCTGGAAAGCTTCATCTCCTCCTGGACGTTCAAAATCAGTCAATCTTTTCACAGCGACTTTCGTGCCATCCAAAAGAACTCCTTTGTAAACTTTCCCAAAGCCTCCTTGTCCAAGAACGTTCTTTTCGCTGAATTCATCTGTAGCTATTTGAAGCTCTCTCCATGCAAATCTTTTCAACTGTCCAAACGCAATCCTTCTATCCACTTCACCTGTAATCAAAATTTGAAAAGAATCTTTCTTAGTTCACATCAAACAAGAAACTGATAAAACTGAATACTGTCACAGACCTGCAACATCTACAAACACGTCACGTCTATATCCTTTATGTTTATCCTTGCAGAAAAAGTATAAGAAGATTCCAAGGAGAATAATAACTACTCCGCAAACAACTCCAGCAATAATTCCAGTTTTTGAATTGCTTGAATCACCTATAAAACCAACATAAAACTTTTCATACTTAGTATCTGCACAAGTATAAGTAAATGGCAACTAGAACATAAATATAGAAGTAGGCATCAGCAAACTGGTGTAGTTTACCTGAAGGATTTGACACAGTTACGCAAGGCTGAGGATAAGTACTACCACAACTCAAGTTGTTTGCTGTGAAACTACAAGTTTGTAAAACCAAAATCGGCTTAGTCATAAGATAAATGCAAACCGTAAGTAAAAGTGGTTGTGTTTGAAACCGAAAGTACTCTCACTTACTTGTATTTTGGAATTCTGAATAAACTCTGAGGAATCTGACCGCTGAGATTATTTGAGTCGAGCAGACTGCAAATGTAGTTTCAAGCAACAACTTCTAAGAAACTAGAGTGTGCTTTCAGAAGACAATAGACAGGGAATAACCACTCACATGTTTATCAGTTTTGGAAGGCCAGCGAGTGAATCTGGGATAGTTCCATTTAGTTTATTCTTACTCAGTGTCCTGCTTAGTTAGACGAACATAGGAATAAAGACATGATCTTTATTCTGCTCAAACAAGTTTCATGACAATTCGGGGGAGAAGAATCACTTACAAGAACTGGAGATTCTTGAGATTGCCGAGAGTGAACGGTATGCGACCAGAGAACTGATTATCCTCCAAATCCAAGCTGCTCAAGCTAGATAGATTGCCAATGGATTCTGGTATTCCACCCGTAATTCCATTTCCCTTCAATGTACTACAGCCAATAAGACAAAACAATCTAATCTTCACTTAAGAAGTAAAAGAAATTTCTAGTCAATTGCAGGAGTTAAATGTCCATCAAGCTCACAATTTCTAAAAATAGACACTTACAGAGTCTTAAGAGACTTCAAGATTCCTATTCCTGAAGACAAGGTTCCCGACGAGAAGTTCATGTAAGACAAGGTTCTGCAAATCACAACCATTTAGCAAAACTGTTCCTCTCTAAACCCATAAATAAATTTGAGTTTTGACCAATTCTTCTTAGCGTTATCAAAACTTACACAGATGTAACCTGTTTCTTGTCATCACAAGTAACTTGAGACCAAGTGCAAGGATCAACTTGATTCTGGTTCCAATCACTTAACTGATCAGGAGATGCACGTAACGAACTCCTCAAGGCAAATAGTGCATCCCCTAAAAAACGAAATTGCTAGAGTTTAACAACCATCTTTACTTGGCCAAACTTAGAAACTACCGAAGAGAATTCAGAAGATATAAAAAATTGTGAAAGTAAAGAAATGAAATTACCTTGATCATCTGGTGACACAGATGACCATAAAGTGGTAAACAGCAAAGCAGTGATAAAAGCCAGAGCCATTAATTTTTTCTAAGAAACAGCAAATTACAAAATGTTTGACTGACTATGGAGCTTGTGCCATCTACAAGAAATGTTTGAGCAGATATTAAAATAAACTGAAACCCAAAATTGAATAGTCAAATATATGAATTTTTTGAAGCTTTAAAGTGCCTGAGGATGAATTAGAGTGAAAGGACTTTTTGAAGAAAACGAAACTTTTGAGCTTTCCAGAAGATGAAAGCGAATTTTCTTTCAGAGAAATCAACAGTTTTCACAGCAAAGCAGAGATAAACACACAAATCTAAAGATGTGAAATTTAAGAAACTCAGATTTGGGAAAATCAAAAGAACGAGAAAGGTCCCTCGAAACGGAAACTCGTAGGAGGGAAGAAAATCCAAAAAGAGAAAAAGAATAATTCCAGCACGAAAGATTCACTCGGTGAATAAAACCAACAAGACTTGGATGGTTCTAACTTCCGAAGGAAAACTCTTTGTAAGTGAAAGTAAAAAACTTATCTTCTTTTAATCTATTCTAGGGACGTTACAGCGGAAAAGTCTTTTAAAGCAAATCGTAATTATGAGTGTCGCTAATGGGACAGTCAAAGAGAAAATGCAGAAGAAGCAGACATTGGTCGTAGAATCCTTTTTCTGCGTGAATTAAATAAATAATTAATCATTATGACTGCTTTCAATGTGATTAGTATACTTATTAAACATGTGATGGAAAAGTTGAAGTAGAAAAAAAAAGAGAAATTGGGGTGAGAGAGGCTCNCAGACATTGGTCGTAGAATCCTTTTTCTGCGTGAATTAAATAAATAATTAATCATTATGATTGCTTTCAATGTGATTAACAAATGAAACTATTATAGTATACTTATTAAACATGTGATGGAAAAAAAATTTGAAGTAGAAAAAAAAGAGAAATTGGGGTGAGAGAGGCTCGAACTCTCGACCTCAGGATTACTCAGAATAGCTATGAGACCTACGCGCTAGCCAACTGCGCCACCACCCCTTTGAGATAATCTTTCTGATTAAAAATATATAATTAGAAAAACACTATACAAGGTTCTTAGCTTTCCTCTGCTTGGATGTTGTGTGAGTGATGAATGGGTTTTGTCGGAAGCTTTTCAAATCATAACATCAATAACTTTCTATTAGAAGGGAAAGTTTTAACTCGAAACAAGTGAAAACTACAAACCCATACAGCAGCGAAACCACAAACAAATGAGTTGCCTATATTTGGTGTTCTCGCTATCTTGGCTCCAAGATTACAGGAACAGCTTGTCCAAACAAACCCTTACACATTGTCATCTCGCTGGTTCTTGTGTGATTGCATTTTGAAAGAGTATCTGTTTGGATGTTGAGGACTCCTCTACTTTATTATTAGTCTTTTCATTAGTAGGCGTTTCCTTGCTACTACTGCTCTCAAACAGCTTGGCGTTCTTTGCAATCGTGAGGATCAGCTCGAGTTGCTTTCGCTGTTGTTCCTGTAAAACAAGCAGCCAGTAGTTCTCCATGAGCTCAAAAGGAAACTAAACTAGTATCGATATCTTCAATTCAGGAATGACAGAATGTTAAAGGACACGCTTTGATTTAACAGATATAGAAACAATTCAGGTATGGTTAATAGATATACCTGCATAGCAAGCAGAACTTTCTGAATTTCGACAAGCTCCTTCTCGAGAATCTCTTGTTGTGCAGCTAATACTCTTGTGGCCTCAGAGTTCTTTTGAGCCAAAGCTGCAGTCTTTAAGAAATCTTAATTCAAAGACTAGAACATTCGTTAACTGTCATTTCCTCAGACATTCAACAACACTCTTTCTTCATTTCCCAAATCATATTCCGATTTTACAGTCGATGCATAAGAACCAAAAAGTTGGAGAAAATGCACAAACGGATGGTTACCTCAGAAATGGGTTCCTTGAGCGATTTTCGGGTGACCCGAAACCGGATCCCTAGCTTCTCCAAATGCCTAGAAAGAACTCTGACAATGGTAGTCGAGGTTTTCAATTCCTCTTCAAGTTTCTCCAACCGTAGAATTATATTCGTCCCTTCACTTTCTCTCGTTCCTTTGCAAATCCTCATCCATTGCCGTCGTCTAAGCCACGACCCAGACGCGACTGATCCAACCAATCCCACGAAGCCCAATGACAAAACCTTTTTACCAATCTCGCCAATCACTACGTAGTTCACCGCGAGAACCAACGAAATCACGACGGAAGATATAATACAAAGCGCCTCGGCGAAAGAAATAAAGCTTCCCAAATTGTAACTGGTAGAGATGGTGTCTGTATAAGAAGAGCTATCCTCGTATGATCCGATCAAAGACGCATGAGCTACACAATTCCGATTGATCTCGAAATTCGACCCGGTAGAAGTGACGTGGCGGAGAAAGATAGGCTGAGGAAACGATGCTGTATTCCGGCGAGAAGGCCGTACGGATGTGACGGCGAAGCAGAGGCTGCTGCTCCTGCTGATGCGAACAGGAGTCGAGCCGGAGAAGAAAGCGTATCGAGAAGGAAGCGATAAGGACATTATCGTCTTTTCTGATCTTCAACAAGTGACTCACTGAATCTCGGTCAGTGTCAGATGATGGCTTTGGTTTCTCAAAACATCCTCCAACCGGCGCATGATAGGCTATCTCAACCTACTTTTTATTTTGGGGTTTCTGCAAAATAAAACCCATGTAACCATTGCAAAAAAAATTATAAAATGGTAGTCAAACCGCAATATAAACATTCTATATAGTCAACGTATATAAAATGTGTATTTTTAACAGAAGACAAAATATTTTCTACAAAAAAAAAACCCTCAAATGTAACAAAGTTTGCAATTTTACCCTCCAAATAAAATAATTACAAAACAACTTATGAAATGGTAGTCAATCCGCAATATAAACCTTTTATATAGTTAACGTATATGAAATGTATATTTTTTAACAGAAAATGACGTCATTTTAATAACTAATTTAAATCCAAAATTTGTAGAAGTAGAAACTCGAACACTATACGTCAAATCTGCTTCACATAAACCATTATCGAAACAGAGATTCGAAGTCGAATCAAAGTAACCAAAAATTGGTTGCTTCAGTTCGATAATTTTTTTTTATTATTTAATTATATATCAAATGAATATCATTGAGTCGTTTTACTTCCGCTAAATAGTCTCAAGAATTTTACGAAGATGAAATAAAACCGTTTAGGGTTGGGAAAATAGTGTTCGA
>OVAU01002148.1:0-13073 GCA_900406315.1 Biscutella laevigata subsp. laevigata
ATTTAAAAGTCACAATCATATTTTATTTAATTATTTATGTAAGGACACAACTTCTCAATTAGATAATTGAAAATATATTTAAAAATAAATATAAAAAATTTAAACCGTTGAATTAAAGGATGACATCATCATTATTTAAATAGATAAATACCAACCATTGGATCACTTATTTTTTTCATACAAAAAAAAATATGACATCATCTTTGGATTCCTATTATATATAGATATTTGGGCCTAGGGTTTGTTTTGTGAAAAAACGGGTCGGGTCATTTTTTTTTTTTAGCGTAGTCGGTTTCTGCTTTGTCCTCTCCAGCTACCACCTTCTCTTCTGCTGCGTTCTATACTCCTTTTCGTTTTCACTTAATTTTTTATTTAATTTTGAACTACGAATTTCCGCGATCCTATTGTCTGTATTATCGCCGTTTTTCCTTGGAAAGAGAGGTACATATGGACGAGCAAGGGCCTGGAGAGGTCCGTAATCCTACGGTTGAAGGTGAACAATCGACTGTTGCGATGGAGACGACTGCTACAGCGACGGAGATGGGAAATTCGACCGGCGGAGCTAACGCTGGAGAAGGAGAGCAACATGAAGGAGAAGAACGGAGCTTAGATGACGAGCTTATAGACAAGGCGCAGAAGCTCATGGAAAAAATGACATCCAGTGCTAATAACCCTAATCCTAATATTCTTCATGCTCTTAGTCATCTCCTAGAATCACAGGAGTCTCTGTATGTCCCTTTCTCGCTTACTTTCACTATATAATTACTTGTTTTGTTCATTTGTAGATACTTTAGCTTGACGCTTACTTGTATTCTCAGGTTCTTAGAGAAGAATGGCCACTATTCCAATGCTCGTGGTAGTCACATCAGTGGAAAGCTGTGTAATCTCATCCGAGTAAGCCTTTTTAATAGATTTTTCATTCTTCGTATTGTTTGGATTCTTTTCTTATTATTTGGTTACTTGATTTTGCAGGAAAATGATGAGTTTTTTGAATTGATATCCTCAACTTTTCTGTCTGAGCATGCTTTCTCAACCACAGTTAAGGCAGCCTCTGCAAGGTTGCTAATGAACTGTTCGCTTACTTGGGTGGTAAAAATCAACGACCTTCTTTCTTCTTTCCTTTGCTAGTCCATGACGTAGTTCTGCACTTCTGCTTTTCAGTATCCTCATATTTTCGATGATTCTGTTACGGAAAACTTTAAAAATTGGGTCATGGAAGAGGCCGTCAAGTTTCCTGGTGAAGATTCTGGCAGGAAGGAAGCCTCGGATTCTGAAATGTTAAAGACTTATTCTACTGGACTTCTTGCTCTCTCTCTGCAAAGGTATTGATTAAACATCTTCAACTTGTTGTCTATCTTCGAATTTTGCAATATTTTTGGCGCCCGCAGCTAAAATAAAAATGTTTTCTTTCTGTCTGACCAATTGAAGTCGTGGTCAATTAGTTGAAGACGTCTTGACATCAGGGTTATCTGCTAAGCTTATGCATTACCTTCGAGTACGAGTTATCGGAGAACCAAGCGCAAGCCGTAGAGATGCCCTTCACCCAACTGAGACTAAGCATGTGTCCTTAAAAACAAAAGAAGAAGGTCGAAATAGGGTGCGGAAGGTTGTGGACACAGTTGAAGGTGACCATGTTCTTGAAACAGACTCCGGCCGAGAGATGGGACAACCAGATGTACGGTCTGAAGGCGAATTGGAAATTGATAGCAGAGAAAGATGTAATGTCTTAGGTGTTGTTGATTATAAGATGAAACCAGGAGATGACAATAGTGGAAGAGATGACCCTGTAAAACAGAGACTGAATCGATCAAAATCCAGGCTGAGAGGAAGGGTTAACGAAGGTACAACTGATACAGAAGTTCTCTTGGCATCTCCTAGATCAGGTCGTCTGGTTGGCAGAGATAGGGATCTATCAAAATTTTCAGATGTGAGAAATGCAGAAGATGTGACCATAAGTCTAGGGAAAATGAAGTCTGGTATAATGGAGATAGAAAGAGAAGAGAACGATGAGTGCTTTCAAGGTTGCATAATAGGAACTAAAGACATAACTGATCTAGTAAAGAGAGCAGTTGGGGCTGCTGAAACCGAAGCTAGAGCTGCCCATGCTCCTGATGAAGCAGTTAAAGCAGCTGGTGATGCTGCAGCAGAGCTTGTTAAAAGTGTTGCTTTGGAGGCATGTTTTTGTTTGGATTAGCTGTTAGTGATTTCATTTACTTACTGAACCTCTGGTACCTGATATTTATATTGATCGTCTTTCTCTTTAATTGTCCAGGAATTCAAGTCTTCTGGCAGTGAAGAATCTGCTGTGTCTGCTGCTACTCGAGCAGCTACTACAGTCATAGATGCCGCTGAGGTTTCAAGGTCAGTCATGCTATGCCCGGAGATGTCATTGCTGTTTATTAGTATGGTACCTTCTGTTTATCTCTGGATTGTTTAGGGCTTTAACGCTGCTATTTGGTTGATGGCAGAAATACTACTCGTGTTACATCTGATCAGACTACGGATTTGAATAGTGTGGAGACGCCTGCAGTAGAGGATTTTGGAGAAGTTTCACTTCCAGATATCAAATTCTTGGCTCAGTTACAAGAAAAATATTGCATCCAGTGCCTTGAGGTACTGGGAGAATATGTCGAGGTTCTCGGGCCTGTACTCCATGAGAAGGGTGTTGATGTATGCATTATGCTGCTGGAACGTACATCCCAATTTGATGATAGGTCTACACTATCTCCTTTGTTACCTGATGTTATGAAGTTAATTTGCGCGTTGGCCGCACACCGGAAGTTTGCTGCGATGTTTGTTGACCGGGGCGGAATACAGAAATTACTTGCTGTTCCAAGGGTTACTGAGACCTTTTATGGTCTCTCATCTTGCTTATACACCATAGGTTCTCTTCAGGTAATAACATCAGAAAACTTGTACGACTTATAATGCAATTTTTGCTTACCTCTTATCTCTATGATCAGGATTTTGTCTATCGTTAAATTAGTACAAATCCTGCTTGTTCTTACCGCCAATTTTTTTTCAGGGTATAATGGAGCGTGTCTGTGCACTTCCATCGGATCTCATACATCAAGTGGTTAAATTAGCTATCGAACTTCTAGAGTGTTCCCAGGATCAAGCTAGAAAAAATTCAGCCTTATTCTTTGCGTCTGCCTTTGTGTTCAGAGCTATTCTAGATGCATTTGATGCTAATGATAGTTTGCAGAAACTCCTTGCCATTCTCAAAGATGCAGCCTCAGTTAGAACTGGTGCTAATTCTGACCGACCAGCTCCTGATGTTATGACGTCCTCAGAGAAACAGATGGCCTTTCACACCTGTTTTGCTTTGCGCCAGTATTTTAGAGCCCATCTTCTCTTGCTTGTGGATTCCATCCGTCCTAGCAGAAGTAGCCGCAGTGGCGTGCGAAATGTTCCTAACATAAGGGCAGTCTATAAGCCCCTTGACATCAGCAATGAAGCTGTTGATGCTGTCTTTCTTCAGTTACAGAAGGATAGGAAGTTGGGTCCGACCTTTGTGAGAACTCAGTGGCCTGCTGTCAATGGCTTTTTGGCCTCCTCTGGACATGTTACCATGTTGGAACTATGTCAGGTAATGTAGCATTTTACTCTCCATATGTGCTTTGTTTTGTCTACCATCTATTTCACATTATGGTCACATGCGCAGACTCCACCAGTGGACCGTTATTTGCATGATCTACTTCAGTACGCTTTTGGTGTTCTTCACATAGTTACATCAATACCTGATGGCCGGAAAGCAATTGCGACTGCCACACTCAGCAACAATCGTGCTGGCATTGCTGTCATTCTGGATGCAGCAAATATTTCCAACAGCATAGTGGACCCTGAGGTTAGCAGTGCTCGTCTGTCAATTATTCACATCGGTTTGGTTTTTATTCTTCTGCTTCTCATTGATACTTATCTTTTTGATGTTTTCTGTGTTATTGAAGATCATACAACCTGCACTAAATGTCCTAATCAGTCTGGTGTGTCCACCGCCATCATTAAGCAATAAGCCGCCTCTTGCACAAAATCAACCTCTTTCTGGTCAAGCCAGTGCCCGTCCCTCCACCGATGTTGCTGCAGGTACCCAGTCCACTGGTAATGCTCCTCAAACTCCGGTGGCACCAGCTTCTTCAGGTTTGGTTGGGGATCGAAGAATTTTCTTAGGAGCAGGAACTGGTTCTGCTGGCCTTGCTGCTAAGTTGGAGCAGGTTTATCGTCAAGCACGTGAAGCTGTTCGTGGGAATGATGGTATAAAAATTCTCTTAAAACTTCTTCAGCCCAGAATATATGTAAACCCCCCAGCTACCCCAGATTGTCTACGAGCTCTAGCTTGCAGGGTGCTTCTTGGTCTGGCTAGAGATGATACAATTGCACATATTTTGACTAAACTTGAGGTAAAATAGCAATTTACTTTCCTAGTTATCTTCATCCTCTTCTTTATATGAGATACATCTGATGAAGCTGAGCAGGCGTCGTAGGTGATAGATACTGACTTTCTAAGCATGGTTTCTAGGTTGGTAAGAGTTTATCAGAACTAATTCGGGATTCAGGTGGTCAGTCAAGTGGAACAGAGCAGGCCAGATGGCAGGCTGAACTTGCTCAGGTCGCGCTTGAGCTAATAGGGGTAATCATCTGAATTGATTTATTTTTCTTGTTTAATTTTCTGTATGGGATTCTTTTTGTGTGCTTCATAAGTAATCAGTGTTTATTTCATTCCTTGTTTCACTGTTATAGTTTAGTAGACATTTTCAATTATGTTTTACTGTGCAGATATTGACAAATTCAGGGCATGCGACCACACTAACAGCCAGTGATGCTGCTACTCCAACACTGCGCCGCATTGAAAGAGCTGCCATTGCGGCAGCAACGCCTATCACATATGATTCTAAGGAGCTTTTGCTACTTATCCATGAGCACCTGCAGGCATCAGGTCTTGGTGAAACTGCTTCAGCACTGTTAAAAGAGGCTCACTTAACTCCTCTATCATCGTTGGCCCCCCCTTCTTCTATTGCATATTCCTCTTCACAGGAGATGTCTACACCGCTAGCTCAGGAACAATGGCCCTCTGGCCGTGCTAACAGTGGATTTTTGACCAGCAAACCCCAAGTTTGTGCACATGACGAAGATCCTAGTTCTAGATGTAATGCGGCTCTATCTGCCAAGATGAAGCATTTAGCTCCCTCGACACAGGAGACATCCACGCCAGTAGCACAGCAACAATGGCCCTCTGGCCGTGCTACTGGTGGTTTTTTCCCCACCAAACTCGAAGTCAATGCGCTGGATGAAGATCCTACTTCGAGAGGTAATGCAACTCCATCCGCAAAGAAGAAACAGTTGACTTTTTCACCCAGCTTTAGTTTGCAGTCACGAAAGCAATCTTTCTCTCATGACTTTCAACCTCAGTCTACGCAGAAAATAGATAGTAGTTCAAATTCAGATCCTGCTTGGGCAGATACATCAGAAACTGCTGCAGAAGTAGTTTTGAAGAACAACTTTGATGTCGATGCTCAATTTAAGACCCCGATTTCTGTTCCGAGAAAACGGAAATTGTCCGAGCTTAGAGACCCAGAGGTGTCAGTTCCGGGTAGAAAAATTAATTTGGGCGAGTTAGGACCACGGTCTCCAGCTTGTCCAACCACGATTTCCTTACGTAGGAATTCAACCATTGCAGATGGTTCAGGTTTCAAAACACCAGCTTCAGCTTTAGATGCCAACCAATCTGGGAGCTCCAGACTGGGCCAGATGACACCTGCTTCTCAGCTAAGGCTTCCAAGTGATCTCCAACCTTCAAATCCGGAACGGTTATCACTAGACTCCCTTGTGGTTCAGTATTTGAAGCACCAACACAGGCAGTGCCTGGCTCCAATCACAACTCTTCCCCCTTTGTCTCTCCTACAGCCGCATGTCTGTCCTGAACCTAAACGGCTACGCGAAGCTCCACTAAACATCCCTAGCCGTCTTGGAACCCGTGAGCTTCAAAGTTTCTACAGTGGAGTCCATGGAAATCGCAGGGACCGTCAATATGTTTTCAGCAGATTTAAATCCTGGAGATCTTTCCGAGACGAGACTTCTCTCTTTACATGCATTGCACTTCTTGGAGATACTAATCATTTAGCAGTCGGTAGTCATGCTGGAGAACTCAAGATATTCGAAGCTAGCAGTGGTAGCTTGCTGGAGAGTGTCTCAGGTCACCAGGCTCCTGTTACACTTGTTCAGCCATATATCTCGGTTGATACTCGGTTGTTGCTTTCTTCGAGCTCCAATGATGTGCAGTTGTGGGACGCCTCTTCTATAACTAGTGGGCCTAAACACTCCATTGATGGATGTAAGGCTGCCAAATTCAGCAACTCTGGGCTACGTTTTGCAGCGCTCTCTTGTGAAGCATCAACAAAAGATGTTCTTGTATATGACGTACAGACTTGCAGTCCTTGCAGTAAACTCACTGATACAGTCACATCTTCTCGAAGTAATGCCTATTCTCTTCTACACTTCAGCCCCTGCGATACACTGATATTGTGGAATGGGGTTCTCTGGGACCGCCGTGTCCCAGAACTTATCGGTCGGTTTGATCAATTTACTGATTATGGCGGCGGTGGTTTTCATCCTTCTAGAACCGAGGTAATGAATAATTCTTATTACTCTTCTATCTGAATTATATATGATAATATGATGACGTTCTATACTATAAGTTAAAAGTTTGAGCAGCTGAAACTTCTTCAAGTAGACTCGCGGCTTATGAATATGTTGTTACTTATTACAGGTGATCATAAACTCAGAGGTCTGGGATATGAGGAAATTCAGGCTTCTTCGAAGTGTACCATCACTTGACCAGACAGCTATTACGTTTAACTCCGGAGGAGATGTTATATACGCAATGCTTAGGAGAAACATCGAAGACGTGATGTCTGCTGTTCACATGCGCCGTGTGAAGCATCCATTGTTTGCTGCTTTCCGCACTCTTGATGCCATCAACTACTCAGACATTGCTACTATACCTGTGGACCGATGTCTCCTCGACTTTGCCACGGAACCAACAGACTCTTTCCTTGGTCTGGTCACGATGGAAGATCAAGAAGACATGTTTTCTTCGGCCAGGATGTATGAGATTGGTAGACGAAGACCAACAGATGATGACTCCGATCCCGACGACGACGATGAGACTGAGGACGAAGATGAAGATGATGAAGACGAAGATGACCTGGACCGGATTCTGGGACTAGGTGGAGACGATAGCGACAGTGGAGATGATGGCATTAGCAGCGATGACAATGAAGATAGTGATGAAGAAGAGATGCTCCTTGACGGTGGTGGCCTTATGGGGTTTATATCTGATGGTGAAGATGAAGACGACGATGAAGGTGATGGTGATGATGATGATGATGAAGGTGATATGCATGATGATGATGATTCCATGAGCAGTGGCGAAGAGGACTTTATGGACAACATTAATTCTTTTTAAGGTTTATTTTATCTTATTTTCTTTTGTACTCAACAGATCTCTAAGATGGATTTTCACCATCCAAAGTTTTGATGATAAGTACTTGTAACTTTCTTAGTTAAGTTACATGTCTATTTGCCATGTCTATTTGATGTTTAGTAACTTTCTTAGACGACGATTTTCACCAGCCTCTGGGTTTAGTAAGTATATTCATAGTCATGATTTCTCCTAATACATCATAAGACAATGTGATGAAGATATTAATGAGCATAGTAGGGATTGGAAAAAAAACTGAATTTGAAACTCGAATCTGAACTCAATCTGAAAAATATTATCCTCAACCCGAAATAAAATATGTTAAACTTGAACGGATTCTACATTGATGTCATTTTAGATCTGAATAAAACCTGAATGAGATACTATCCAAAAGATTCGAATCTAAGTATAAATATTTTTTAAAAATTCTTTTAAAATATTTCATAGATATATTTTGATGTTTACTTTTAAATTTTTAATATATTTTTTATGTTTTATTCTTAAGTTTGTGTTAATTTCATATATGTTTGTAATGTTTTTAATGAAATAGTTGAAATTTCTGTATTAGTATTTCAAATACTATTTTAATAATTTTGGTTAAAAATACATGATCCCAAAGATTCGATAGTTTTCAGTTTCTATAATTTTACAAAATCCTAACCGAACTCAAATTATATTGAAACGAACTTAAGTTTTAGATAATCCGAATGTATAATAAATCAAAGATCCCGAAAACACAAAACTAGTATGGATCGTAACCGAACAGGTGGGCCTAGAACAGAGACAAAGAAAAGACATGGTTCATCAGTACAAGGAAAACTAAACCAAACACTTCAGTCAATGATAGTACATCTTGTTCTTTTTTTTTTTTTTTGGCTTTTTCTTTCTTAAAACAAAGATCTAGAAAATCAGTAGCCTAAAAATGGTTGGGTTACTTCTCCTATCTTGGGGAAGGAAATACAGTATCATATATAGACACACACACACAAACTTACTTGATATCTAAAGCTCTTCTTGCTTCATCTCTCTCTCTCTTCTCTTCTTTTAGCCTTTCTTCTTATATTCTTCTCTTAGTTATTCCTCTTCTTGTTCTGCAACAGTTTAGTCGATTGTCATTGGTTGTGTCATGCAACATCTGAAACGTGCTTTTCTCACAGTCGTCATTATCTCAGTCTCAGCCGCTTCAAGGAGATTGACAATCTCTGCAAAACAAGGACGGACTTCAGGGTTTGCATCCCAGCAACGTGTCATGATCTCGCCGAGCACAGGGAGACAATCAGCTGGGACCGTTGGACGGACTCCTCGGTTCACCACTGCAAATGCAGCTTGAACTGCTGTCATGTTCTGGAATGGTAACAAACCTGTTATGAGTTCCCATAGCACGATTCCAAAACTATACACGTCTACTTTTTGGGTGTAGGGTCTATGCTGAATCATCTCCCTGCATCAATGAAAAGTTATGAATATAGTCTATATATAACTTGCAGAGACTTGAGATTACAAAGGACAAGACAAGAAAATGATTCATAATTCAACTTACGGTGCCATCCATCTGTAAGTTCCAGTCTCTGGAGTCATTCCTTCAGTTTGAACTTCAATTCTAGCGACGCCAAAATCAGCAATTTTGATCGACCGATCAGCTGAAATGAGGAGGTTATCTGACTTTAGATCCCGGTGAATAAAGTTGCGTTCATGGACGTAAGCCATACCCCTGGCTACATCCAAGGCTTGCATAACAGCCAACTTCAAAGGCACGGCTCGGTTTTGTCTCTTGGTCAAAAACTGTCTGACGGAACCTCCTTTTGCATATTCAGTCACGATGCACCACACCATCGGCTTAATACATGCGCCGATAAACCTAACGATGTTGGGATGCTTCAAAAACGCAAGCATAGAAACCTCCTGTTGAAACTGCTGTTCGAGGGCTTGTGCCTTTTCCGGGCTGCTCTCTGGCCTCTCGAGTAGCTTAATGGCTACATCCTCTCCATTGTAAGTCCCTCTGTATAACTTTCCAAAAGCTCCTTGAGCAAAAGCAGGACCCATATGAAGTTTCCTCAGATCTATAGTCCACTCTTCATAGTTTGCCAGCCCCTGGGTTGGGTACCTACTATCCATCAATGCTTGTGCTAAGGCATCATCATTAAGTGCATGTGTAACTTTACCAGGGCGAAACACGCTTTGCCCAACAGAGAGAGAGTAAGGATGACGCATAGGCTTCAAACCAGGATGACCAATAAGAGCATCACTAGAACCAACACTACTGTTATCCACAGACATTGACAAAGACCCACCAGCGTTGCTTGTCTGCATACTGTCCATAGACATGTTTGTACCTTCTTCACCGAGCTTTTGATAAAAGTCTTGAGTGAAGGCATAGTAATTATTGTCGTTGTTGTGATTCCCAATAGCAAAACCATCGTACTTAGGTCCCTCAAGCATCCTTTCCAATCTTGTGTTACGTCTTATGATATATAATCTCTAACAAAACTGCAAGTCACATGAAGATCTCTTTCAATCACTTCAACATGCAGCTAAAGCAAAGCGATACCATAGTAAAGGAAACAAGAGAAACACAATATTAGATCCAGTAACTCAAACAAACTCTCATCATACCTGAGTGAGAAGAAATTGAAAGGTAATCACCCTGTAACAAAACTCGTGATGCTCTACACCATCTCCGCCCTAAAAAAAAAGAAACATACTCGTTACTAAAAACTGAAATCAGANTCCGCCCTAAAAAAAAAAGAAACATACTCGTTACTAAAAACTGAAATCAGATCCTTGATCTTCAGCTTCGAGGTTTCCAAGTAGTATCTTCACCATAGAATTCCAATTTCATTTCGAATAAAACACAAATTGAGGAAAAATGAGCTCCTAGGAGGAAAAAAACCACGAAGAAATTATAGACACAGATCCGATGATTCCATGATGAGATAAGGAATTATAGTTTACCTAGAGCTTCACAGGCCCCAAAACCAGTGGATATGACATGAAAGAAACACGAAAGCCTTGCGTTGTGGATACTGGATATGTAAAAAAAGAATCGAAGACAAAAGACTAACGATTCTAGCCGATCAAACCACTCCGAAGTAATGAAACCGCAAATCCAAAAGCTAACTTTCACCGATCAAATTTTCAGAGCAAAGAAGAAGAGGTAGGGAGGATGAGGGAGAAGAGTCGGTCGTCGCTTCTCATTTACTTTTCCACACTCAGATTTTCCTCTTATTTTTTTTTTATTTTATTTTTTTTTGGATTTTTATTTAATTTTTACTTCTCCCTTTGCTGGCAAATTCGTTTCTTATTAGTTGGGACATCTTTTTTATCCACAATCACGACATAAGAGAGTGTTTGAGACGCGCTTAAATGTGTCGAACACATGGCAGACCACCGTGTCGTTTCGCTGTGGATGATTTGGTCGTCGTATGAGGCGGCGCGTAGTGGTTAAAAGCTGTGAGAGTAACAGTCTTTTCTTGTTCGCGTTCGGCTTTTGTAACGCTACGTTATTCGCTCAGTTGTTTTTTTTGGTTTGTTCTTCTATTGAAAATTTATTCAAAATATTTGATTAACAATAAATACTAAAAATATTTGGGCTTACTTGGTTACAAAAAATTATATTTTAAAAACATTATTTTATATTTTATATCATATTCAAAACAATCATATTTTTCTTCTCATCAAAAATCTTTTTCTACAATCGATTTTAAATTATTTCCACCTCTTTGATTTTTTTTTTTTGTAAAGCTCTTTGATTTTAATTGATTAACCTAAATAACTGTATTAAACTTTTAGAATTTGAGTTTGTTATATGATTATTAATACCAATATCAAATAAATTTAAATTAAACAAAATAGTTGTTCAACCTGATAAAACTTCAATTATATTTAAGTATAATAAATTATACTCCCTCTGTCCCAAAATATAAGATTTTCAAGGATTTTTATTTTGTTCCAAAATATAAGATTTTCTCACATATCAATACAATTTTTAATGTTCTTTCATTTAATATTGAGTTGACCAACCAATTAAAATTTTTCTTTTTTTCTTTTGAATTATTATTAATACTTTATTAATGATTATTTTATATAATAAATAAACTCCTTAATAAATGTGCAAATGCCTAGAAAACCTTATATTATGGGACAGAGGGAGTAGTTGTTTACAAAAAAAATCAATTGTAATGGAATATTATTCAATAAGTCTGCATAATTCTTTAAAATACAAAAGTTTTAACGTTTTAAAAAATCTTTCATATTGATAAACTATTATTCCACTAAATCAACATAATTTCTCAAATAGAAATTCTTTTCTTTTACAAAGTCTATAAGCTATTATCTACAAAATCGACATATTTTCTTAAAACACAAAATTATAGCGATTTATATAATCTCAATTATCTAACAAAATCGACATAATTTTCTCAAAACAAGAAATTTTATCGATTTATATAATCCTTATATTTGTGTGGATTATTATCCATCAAATCAAAATTATTTATCAAAATACAAAATTTAGCATTTTATGATACCTCTCAATTCTTGTGGATTATTATCCATCAAACCAAACATAATTTTTCCCCAAATAAAAAGTTAAGCATTTTATTAAAAAAAAATCAGTTTTAGTGGATCATTGTCCACCAAATCAACATAATATTTAGTACACAAAATTCTAATGTTTTATAAAATCTCTCAATTTTCGTAGCCTATATAATTCACTTAATCAACAAAGAAAATAAATAAATCTTGCATTTTGCGAAATCTCTCTACTTTTGTGAGTTATTATCCAATAAATGAGAATAATTTTTCAAAATACAATTTATAGACTTTTATAAAAAACATCTTAGTCTAAAAATAATATTAACCACCAAATCAACATAATTTGTCAAAGTATAAATTATAGTCTTATATAAATATCTTAGTTTTACGGACTACTAACCACAAAACAACATTATTTTTTCAAAATACAAAATTAAAACCTCTCAATTTCTATAAACTATTATCTTTTACATCAACATTACCTTAAAAATACAAACTATTAGCATTTTAGGAGATCTTTTAATTTGTATGAACTATTATTCATCCAATTAGCATAGATTCTCGAAGTACATAATTCTAACAATTTTTAAAAATTTATCAATTTTTATAAACTATTGTCAACTAAACTGAAATTATTTTTCAAAATACAAAACATTTAACATTTTACAAAAAAATTCTATTTTTGTAGAATATTATTCACCAAATCAAAAAATTTATAAAGTACAGAAATCTAATATTTTACAAAAAAACTTTGAGTTAACATTATTAACACCAATATTTTATGTATATTACATATTTTAATTTATTGAAATTAAATATTTAATTTTTTAATTTTTGATTTTTGGGGTAATTTATATGTAATTTATGAGTAATTTGAATTTTAAAAATATGTCAATGAATACATCCAAAAATTATTCAAATCGAACTAGTTCGAAAGAGATCGTACCCGAAAATTGTAAGAGCAACTCCAAATGTGGGGCTAAGGAGTTCTTAGGCCTTGTTTTGGAGTTTTAGATGAGTATTAGGGGCAATCCCGCGCTACGCGCGGGTTATCATCTAAATT
>OVAU01002149.1:0-12997 GCA_900406315.1 Biscutella laevigata subsp. laevigata
GCGATCTATAATTAGCTTGCTACTAAAAATCTTGTTTGTTAAATATGAAAAAATTGTAGAAAGGTACCTAACAAGTAACGTTAGTCCAGTGGTAAAACACATGACATCACTGTTACCAGATCGGGGTTTCGAGTCCCCGTGAGAGCATTTGCTCCTCTCATTTATGAGAGTTTGGGTTAGTGGGCTAGTGATGTCACTCAAGTTTTACCCTAGACAGCTAATTATCTGCAAGTGCACAGACGGTTAACTTTAGGACTTAGGGATCGAATCCACATAGACTAAAGACTAACACAAAGAGACAGACAAGACTGAGCAATGGCTAAGACAGAAAGAAAGGTTGATTCAATGGTGAAGTGATGAAAGCAATACTAAAGCAACGGGGGTAAATATCAGATAAGCAAGCAATCAGGCCTAGGGTTTAATAGGGTTTTTGGCGGGAACAGTTCAGATGTGTGGTTGAGAAAAGAATTGGGGATCTACATAACACAAATTAGATTATGGACTAACTCTTAGAACACCTCGTGTTCGTCACTCAACGCTCAGCAAGAGCATTAACCAGTAGTGAATCTAATTCGGTCTGCCTCACTGGGGCTGATCGATCCTGGTTGTCAGGCTGGATCGATCAATTCCAGACTCAGGGTTCAGGTGGGCTTGAGCTTCAAATTAGGAAAATCTGGGTAAGGTCGGTTCCGGAGTTCGATCGAACACCAAGAGGTTCGATCAAACCATTCTGATTGTCTTATTCGATTCCTGGTTTCCTTGCTTCATCCTGAACGGCTTTCTTCTTTAGATAAGGTTCGATTTAACTCAGTGAGGTTCGATCAAACTTGGTCTCGGTTCTTTTTGGGCCTCGTTCTTTGTGGATTGGGCCCAATGGGTCTTGCTCGGAATGGAGGTTCGATCGAACCTGGTAGGCGTTCGATCGAACTGCTTCCCAGATGGGACAAACTTCTTCAGAACTTCTCCAAAAGCTTTCCAGAACTCTCCTATTCTCGGATTTCCTCTACATACCTGTGAAAACCTGAAAGGAGACAAAGTACTTCCAAAAGCACATTAATAACTCGTAAAGTGGTTCAGAATGTCATCAAAAGATGGGATTGAAACCACTAAAATCAGGACATATTAGCTGACCCATTTGTAACCCATAAAAGTTGACAAAAAAAGGCACATATACAAAATTTATATGTTTGTTTAGGTTTTTCCTATTATTTAAATATTTTCAACTTGTTTGTTAAATAAATGTATGAGGTGACTATAAAATTATATTTTTATGGTTAATGTTTTATAGTCACATAATAAATTTATATCTTCATGATGAATGTTTTGTAGTTACAGATATGGTTTACAGTGAGACATTTTCTTACAAATTGGTCAAAAAGAACAGATTGCTTATCTTATTAAATCTACAAAAAGAATTATTTAATAAGAGTGTTAGTGTTGGATCTCGTGAATTTAACCATCTTAATTTAATCATAAAATATTGATTTGATAACGTTAAAATATTGTCTGACCCAAAACATAAGTATTATTGTGGGTGTTTGATGAGTTTTATATTACTCAATGTTTGAATTATTTACATTAACCATAATAAGTCTGTTTTATGGTCGGTCTTTTGTTTTAGCTACCACATAATACTAATTCTTCCAACCTATTTCGAATTATTATTTTTCTTTTTGATTGATTACTTGGATATGTAGAAATTGGTTTAAGTATTCGAAAAAACTACTACTTTAATGATGCACTATATATCCTAGTTTAGGTTTCGTGTTTATAGATGCATTATCCTAATTTGAGTTACGTGTTTATGGGTGTATTACTCATGCTTATGGATGTAATTCACAATTGGTTATCCATAATTGTTCTTTCCATAATTTACAACTTTTGTAAATTAAGAACAGATCGTTTGATCAAGTCTTAACGTGTACAACCTACTTCAAAACCCACGATATGCATCTAATTCAGGTGAATGGATCGTCACTTGGTCATTTATGAAATTCATACCGGCGATTGCATGAAACTCTTGCAGTGAAAACTGCATAGGCTTGTCTCCAAAAACAAACCACATGTCATGTTTCCGCTTGCATACCAATTGTTTGCACAACATACTGTGAACAACGCGTGCAGGATATTTTATGCCGTTGTCATGTATAGCAAGGATGTGGTTGAATATCGTGTCCTTCTTAACGACATCATAATCAGATAATCAGTTGGCAAAGCATCTTTTAACTTCTTCAACAACGATATCTTGCATGTGTTGTTGATATGATCTACTTCAGGTAAATTGCATGTTCTGAAGATGAGTTTCATAAGCTCACCTTCCATCTTACAACAACACAATTAGCAAAAAGCAAGTGATGAGATACATGGAAACATATCTAAACAAAGTGTTATGGATCCAGAAGACGTCTTTTGGATCTGGAAGACGTTGGTAGAACACGTCTTCTAGATCCATAATATGTCTCATACGTCTTCTACCAACATGTTTTGGATCTAGAACTACCAATGTTTCTAGACCTAGAAGACGTGTTCTACCAACGTTTATAGACCAATCACATGCATCCTACACGTTTATACATCTTGTAACATCTAAAATTCGAGAATTCTACAATATGAAACCCTTAAAAATCATCAGAAAGTGTCGGAATCGAACAAAAAGACATGCATAAGTTTCCAAAATTGAACCAACGCAACAAATTCTCGAAAGTGTCAAACAACCAACCCATAAATTGAGTAAACTGGCAAAATTTCGCGAATTCACTAAACTCAATAGCCAAATATCGAAAATATACCTCTTTATCTAGATTGAGAAGAGGCGACGCTATAGAGACGACGAGCGGCATAGGGGAGACTCGGTCGAGAGGACCTGCGGCGGCAGAGAGGACGTCAGCAAAGGAGACTCTTCTTGGATTGGGGAGACTAGTTTCTAACACTTCGTCTTCGACGCGGAGAATAATAGTATGAAAAAGAAAACCAAATCGATAATAACTTGCAAATTAGAACAGTTATGTTTTTTGTTGATCCAAATAAATTAAAATTCTAGTCCGGCTTAATTTAATTTCAATTAGAATGGTTTATTTTGGTTTACTAATTTAACTGATTAAAATAATTGGCGAAAATTAACCTACAAATTCATATTTAACTCAAGGTTAAAATTATATTAACACTAAAATAAAGTATAATCTCACAAAATAAGTGACAAATGTCTAATTGTACAAACAACATGATGAAAAAGTCTCTTCTAAACAATTCTTTCTAAAATATAGTATATTATGTTTGATTGGATATTCGAACTTGTATTATGGAGTGATGTTGCTCTGTTTATACAGAGAAGGGTACATATACATGGTTAGATAATATGCACAACATGCTTTATCTCTCAAATCTTTTCACTCTTTGAATTCTTTTCTCGCAGCTAGGATTTCAGTGAGAGGAGACATGCAGATGCAGAGACTTTGATCATCGCCGTTTGAGCACAAGCGTGTGCACCGCGAAGATCGAGCCTCGCCAGCCTCCTCTTAAGCCTTGTTGCTGCCGGGGAAGCTTTCTCGCGAAAGCGCCTTCCGTTTTTGCTTCACGGTGCGGTGGAGAAGGTTTCTCCCTCAGCGGTACAGCGCTCCCCCCCCCCCCCCCCCCCCCCCCCCCCNCCTCAGTCCATTCGTCGACCGCCTCCCGATCTCGACCACCATTGAGATCCCCGCATCGCGAGCCGGTAGGTCTCTTGTCTCCTTCGTCTTATAGGGTTTCATATCCAAACGAAATTAAGCCCTTCTCTCTGTCATGCTGCAAAAGAGGCATTTCTTTGATGGATCTATGGTTGGGCACGACGGCGGGGTTCATGGCCTCTCAAGTATATGCCGGAAATGCCATCCTAGATAGAAGGGAGACTCCTAGGTTGCTCGTCGCCTTCATCCGAAACCGCCTAGATGAGTCCAATTCGTGGGACTAGGGCGTAGGCAACTTCATCTTCGGTGTTTCGTCTTCCTTGGATCGTTCTAGGTACAAACACTCAATGTTATTTTCTGGAGTAAGGTGATCCCAGTCCCCGACGATAATCCGGAGCGGCTTCAAAGTTAGTAGGCTTGAAACTTGTTTCATATCTGAAGTGTTGGCAGCGGCAAAGGAGGGACTAAATGTTTCCACTATTTTAGATTTAGAGTTTCATGGACTAAGGATTTGGGCCTTGGCTTGGGCCTCGATCATGGATATTGATCTTAAACCTTTGCTTATACGGTTTGATAAATTTGAATAGGCATTTTCTGAACCTTTATATTATTAGGCCAATTTAATTTTCTAATAAAGAAATATTTTATAAAATTAAAAATAATATACACACTGTTAATATGAACAATATATACGGAAGAGATTATGATTATGAGATCATATTACAGAGGAATAAGAGTATAAAATATTCAATCAAAAACAT
The DNA here is from genome assembly GCA_900406315.1 of Biscutella laevigata subsp. laevigata. Taxonomy (NCBI): domain Eukaryota; kingdom Viridiplantae; phylum Streptophyta; class Magnoliopsida; order Brassicales; family Brassicaceae; genus Biscutella; species Biscutella laevigata. The sequence continues at coordinate 4,424 of OVAU01002149.1, forward strand.
ACTGGTTTTTTCTCATCTTACCTCTAATTTTTTAAAAATGTAAATAAGAAAATCTTCTCTAGTAAACTCAACGGGACCATATTCAGATCCTTCAGTGCTCGTCAGATCTTTCGGAAACGATTGCCGGATTCTTCCATTGTTGGTCATTTCTCCAACCATTAATTTTGATTTTCTTCAAGGGTAAAGCAAAAATTAGCTCAAATTCTTCTCGTACCTAATTACTCTTGATTTGTCTCTATCAAGCCAATATAACGCATAAAACCTGCAAAAGGTTGATTTTTTTTTTTTTTTTTTTATCTCAGAGATCTTCGAAAATTAAAGGATTTAAATTGGTAAAACGATTAGATCGAAAAGCAGGGAAAACCCGTGAATTGGTTTTTCAAGTTTACTACTACCAAGTTTCCTGCAAATATCAATAATTTTTTTTGTAAAGATAAAAATTCAATATGATAATTTTAACCGTCTCCAAACGAATGCGTGAGCATTCATAGTCCAGTGGTATATGATCCTTACTGCTTACATGCGTTTTATTCTGGAAATGGAACTCCAATTATGACCCACATAGTATAAAAATAAAAAACCAGTCTCCAAACGAATATAAAACAAAAAAAAAAAATGTGGAGCACTAACCTTACAGTTACCACAATCACATCATTCCTTTTTTGGTTTTGTGACCTCTCACACAAATCCAAGATTGTATCACCAAATCAAGAAATAAACCCAAAACTTCCCAATTTCATTTAGATTAGACTTTAATTACACAATCAAAAGCAAACAAAGTAATAAATCTCTTCATAATATTTACAAAGATTATAAGAAGCATTAATTAGGAGATCGCCTTGTTAAAATAATTGCATTTTCTTTTACGTTTTTGTGTTAAAATAATCTAAACAATGGGAAGTATTAGTACTAGTACTCATCGGATATTCATCGGTCTCGTAGCTTTATGTTGTGTTTGTCTACCTAATCTAATTGAAGCTAAACCATTCAGAGTGTACCATCATCATCAACAAGTGTTCGTAGATCAATCAGGCAATGGAAACTTCACGAAGATACAAAAAGCAATTGATTCGGTTCCAATCAACAATCGTCAATGGTTCTTCATCAACGTTAAAGCTGGAGTTTACAGGTTAGATTGAGGTTTTACATAGATGTGAAAATGTACATGTGCTTTTAGCTTATAAGATAGTAACGTTTATTATTTTATGTTATGTGAAAGAGAGAAAATAAAGATACCGTACGAGAAACCATACATAGTAATAGTTGGAAGTGGAAAAAGAGTAACGAGAGTTGAATGGGACGATCATGACTCGGTTGCTCAAAGCCCTACTTTTGCTACTCTTGCCGATAGTACCGTCGTTAAAAGCATCACCTTCGTCGTACGGTGAAATATTTCATAATTTTTGCTTTCGACCATATTTCTATTGTTAATACGATACGGCAGGTTTTAAGAGAGTGTTTATATTCTCTTTTTTTTATATATAGAATACTTATAACTTTCCGAGTAATGGGAAAATGAATAAGAACCCTAGAACTCCGGCGGTAGCGGCGTTGATCGGCGGGGATAAATCGGCTTTTCTGTCGGTGGGATTTGCCGGAGTTCAAGATACCTTATGGGATTCGGAAGGTCGACACTACTTTCACAGATGCACCATTCAAGGTGCTGTTGATTTCATTTTTGGTACTGGCCAATCTATTTACCAGGTGAAACGTTTACATCCCTTCTCATTATCAGTTTTTTTTTTAATTGTTATAATTAGGATTATACTAAACCGAAATCCAAAATCCCGGTTTGCGTTTTGCCAAGAATGGGCCAATATAGTAAGGTAATCGAAACAAAATTAAAAGCAAGAAAGAAAATCAAATCTTACATTCAATTTCTTTGAAATATAAAGATTATTATGGCTTGCCAACATTAATGATTCAAATTAACTATCCTCTTATCCTAATTAAGTTCAATAAAACAAAGTTGTGTTTTTGTTTGGTGGAATGTAGAGTTGTGTGATACAAGTGCTAGGTGGTGTGCTACAACCAGGGATAGTTGGTTACATCACAGCTCAAGGACGGACTAATCCATACGACGCAAACGGATTTGTATTCATCAACAGTCTTGTCTTCGGAACTGGCATGGCTTTCTTGGGCAGACCTTGGCGAGGTTACTCTCGAGTCATCTTTTATAACTCAAACCTGACCGATGTGGTTGTCCCTCAAGGTTGGGACGCATGGAACTTCGTTGGTCATGAAGAACAACTTACCTATGCAGAACTTGGATGCTATGGAAATGGATCCAACTCAAGAAGACGTGTGAAGTGGATTAAGAATCTTACTGGATCCATTGTTCAAAATTTGGCTGATTTAGTCTTCATTAATCGTGGTGGATGGATTGAAGATTTACCTATCTCCATTTGATTAATTTCTCCTCATTGCTTCTAGTTTTTATTCTCACCATTTTAGTTTACCTAAGTGTAATAATTTTTAGTTTAATTTAGCTTGACTACATTAACATTCAACAACAAAACAATATCAACGAGCTTGTATTATATTTCTCAATTTTTGTTTGTTTGTAGTTTGTATAACAATAGGATACACATTGGCATATTGTTGTCTGATCTGAAATCTCAGGACTAATCAGAACGCACTAACGAAACTGTTCACGGTGTGACGACAAATGTTGAAATAAGCACTATTTTGTAAGTTCGTGTATGAAATTTAAAAGTTTGTTCAGTTCGTGTATAAATTAGCACTGCGCAATGTTCATGTATGTTTGAGCACATCAACTATAGTTCATGTATGACTTGACCCTTTTCCCTCTGACATGGCGTCTTAATCAAAACGCACTGACGGAACTGTTCACAACGTGACGATAAATGTTGAAATAAGCACTATTTTGTAAGTTCATGTATGAAATTTAAAATTTTGTTCAATTCGTGTATAAATTAGCATTGCCTCAATGTTCATGTATGTTTGAGCACATCGGCTATAATTCATGTATGAATTGGCCTTTTTCTTCAAATATTTTAGAAATTTAAATCGGAGATAAATTTTCTTGTGGGTCGGTATATTACATATGTCGGCATATTACAACTCCTTTGAATTTTATGAATCGTTTTTATTTCAAATAGGGGTGTTGTATAGGGTTACTCTACTCTATCCAAGCTTTATCCTGATAAAACCCTACCCTAAAAATACCATAGTCTTAATAGGCTTAACTTGAAAAAACTCTGAAATGTAAGGGTAGTCCATGGGTACCCTAATCTAAATTATTAAAATGAATAGTTTTATGTTTTATAGTTTTGGATAAATATGCTTTAAAGATTTTGTAAATTTATGTATAATCTCTCATTGTTATAATTAAACTAAATAAAAATGTTGGTGATTGTTATTGTTATTTTAGATAAAACGTTGGTGAAAAATACGTAACAATTTTCGATGAAAAATACGGAATCAAGTTTTTTTCAAAAACAAGGAATAACGATTTTTCCCGTCAAAATCACGGATTTTTTCCGTAAAAAACCACCGAATCACGAATTTTCCCGCAAAAAAATAATGTAACTGCGATTTTCTCGCCAAAATCGCGCAATCACGATTTTCCCGCTAAAATCGTGGAATCGCAATTTTCCCGCCAAAATCGCGGAATCACAATTTTCCCGCCAAAATCGCGAAATCACGATTTTCCGCCAAAATCTCAGAATCTCGATTTTCCCGCCAAAATCGTGGAAACACGATTTTCCGGCCAAAATTAGCGGAATCATGATTTTCCCGCCAAAATTTCGGAATCACGATTTTCCCACCAAAATTCGGAATCAAAAATTTTCGAGCAAAAAATAACGGATTCACGATGTTCCCGCCAAAAAGGCGGAATCTCGATTTTTTCCATCAAAATATTGAATCACGATTTTTGCCGCCCTAAATCCCGGAATCACGAATTTCCCGCAAAAAATTATGGAATCAAATTTTTTTCCGCTAAACATTACAGAATCACGTTTCTCCAAAAAAATTGTGGAATATTTTATCGAAAAATATGGAATCAAGTTTTTCCCGAAAATTGTTGGATTGCGTTTTTCTAGAAACTAGGGTCTCCAAAAAAACTCTAGTTTCTAGAAAAATCTAGACAAAACCTTATATTATGATTATTTTTATAATATATAAAATATTGAAAAGTCCCATTGGTACCCTAAACCCTTTAGGGTAAAACCCGATGACACTTTGAGGAAAAAAACTCTACCATAATTTTACCCTATTGATTTTAACTAAGAAAAGAGAGTCATGGTCATTGAATAATATATAGAGTCATGGGTACCCTAAGGGTTTTTACCCTATATTAATCCTTAATTTCAAACAAAAGATAGACTCTTTTTCAACAAGCTGAAACCAACTTTAGCTAGGAATGGATGCAAAGACGGTGGTCAAAAACAATCGACGATTACATGAACAACTCTGGAAATCAAAATAGAACAAACATAAATGGCATGAAACGAATACCTATAACTAAAAAAGAGACATGGATGATGAGTTGAAGACTGCATAGAATTAAACAATTGCAGCTTATTGAAAGAGTCTCGAACGCCTAAGGCTAATAGATCTTCTTCTACTCGACCAAGCGAGTTGATCCAACGAGCAACCGTAGACAAAACAAACAAACTAAAAAACCTTGGATGGTTAAACCAGTTTTGACCAAGACTTTCCATGGCAAGATAAGAACACCGTTTGGCCGCCTTGCCCAACCGGAACGAAGAAACCTCTTCCACAAATCGCCTAAACCTCGACCTATGAAAAACTAAGCCCACTTGTTATTCTAAACGAACCCCAATAACTCGTCGAGCTTTAGATCATAAACAAACAAGGGGCGGGTCCTAGATCAAGTCAAACTAACAACTAGATCATGCCTAAAAGGATCTAAAATAGACTACAAATCCAGATCCGAGAACCCACACCACCACGGAAACCGAAGGAAGCCTAAATCTAAACCAGAGCAAGACTCAAACCCACCGCAATTGAGGCCTGACCGAGCCGGCTCCACTCCACCACCGCACATGTCTCCTGCCTAACGAGGCCACTAGAAACCTCTGAAGAACCAGTCAAGAAAAAAGCATCTCGCGCCACAATCTCAAGAGGAGACGCGCCGACGAACAAAAGAAAAGGCGGAGGATGCAAGATCGGGGCTAGAAGGGAGAAACGACGGAGCAAAACGAGGCCAAACGCAGTAGGACCGAAACCATGGCTAAGATGGGAGCCAAAGCTAGAGCCAAAAAGTAAAACATGAGCCTGAAATCAAGAAAAGAAAGCAACCGAAAGGACGACCGGTGGACGATGAAGACTAGGCCACCGACCGTCGAACGGAGACCAAATCTCGAAAAAGGAGTTGAGGCGACTTTAACGTTTTTGAGAGAGAAGTTTCGTTTTTTATTCACTTTGTGAATTTTATGAATCATTTCAAACTTATAATATAATTACTTTTCTTTAAACTAGGATTTTACCCATATTTATACAGATTATTTGTTTTCATATTTTAATTTTATGATACTATTATCAATCAAATCCACCTAAAATAATTATTTGTACTTTTGACATCTGAAATTGATTTTGTGAATGACTTAAAAACAAATTCCTTCTATATGAATTATAACTTTGTAAACAACTCTTTTTTTTCTTCGACGTCAAGTTTATTAGTTTTCTTAAAATCAGATTAACTTATATATGTTACAAAAGACAAGTGAGAGCAAATTCACAAGCGAACACAAAGAATATATGATGTGGATTTTGTGTCATTATGCATCACACTAACTATATCTTTCCAACAATATATCTTTCCACTACACAATTTCAATACAAATTTCAGAGAAAACTCTTATAAAAAACCGTCTTATCTTTATTCACTCTTCCAAGGATTCACAAATCTCAATCCATTCGATAATTACTTTAGCAGTGACATTTTACTTTATTATTATAATACGTTATCAGCACGATCACTTTATATTAATCATGTTATTAAGGTGAGCGGATTATCGCCATCTAATTGTTGATACCATGGTGCGCGGATTATTGTCACCTAATTTATTTACTATTGTTATGGCGGGCGGGTTATGCCCCCGTGTTTATTTATTGTTGTTATTATGGTGTGCGGATTATCGTCTCCTAAATTTATCAGCTGTTGTTTTTGTGGACGGATTATACCTCATATTTATTTATTGTTATTATTATTGTGAATGAAATATTTATTGTTATTATTATTGTTGTTGTGGTTATTATGCATGATCATGCCTAAGATTTTGTGAATGAAACATTTATTGTTATTATTATTGTTGTTATGGTAGGCGAATTATGCCTTCACATTTATATATTGTTATTACTGTTATTATTTTGGTGGACGATTATACCCTCATATTTAAATTACTAATATTCTGATTACGTAATTAAATTAAATTTCGTGATTATTAAAATGAGATATTACTACATATATATTTACGTCTAAATATATATTTTTGTATCTGATAATTTATTTCTAACTATGATTGATTTCAAAAGATAACAAAGAAAATGTTCAATTTTTTACCTTTTTAAACGATTATTTTAACGGTCAGAAACATCGTTTTTAAGTCCAAACATTTATATCATCCAAACATTTCAAATCTTCTCAAATTTTCATCAAATAATTATTTTAGTTTCTCGCTTTTCTAAGAAAATGTCTGGTTTAATGTTAAGTTTTTATATTTGGTGTAATACTTGCGGCTATCTACGATCTTTTCGTAGAAGAATCTTCTCCCGAAGACTTTCATATGAATATCGTGTTCCTTGTTTGTACTTTGTATCTTTTTATTGTTGCCGCTATTATTCATGAAATGTTCTTTTTGAAATTAGTGAAATCCTAATAACACTTTTATTTTATTTTTTTGAAAATGGCAAACTTCGAATAGTTTTCGACTAAAAAAATAATTGGTGAAAATTATATTACATGGACCACTGATGTATAACTCCATCTAGTGACAGATAAATTATATGATATTATCAAGGAGATAAATACGTCTTTTCCTCAAGAAAATGCTAAGACAATAATTTTTACAAGGAAACATTTAGATGAAAATCTTATGCATGATTATACACATCTAAAGGACTCTATTAAACAAGTGACGTTAGTATAATGGTAAAACATTTGGTGGCACTAGTGACCAGGTCGGAGCTTCGTATCCCGTGAGAGCATTTAATCCTCTCATTTCTTGAGAATTTGATTAATGGGTCGGCCCTTTGTTGTCCATAATAGTTGACAAAATATGACTCTACCGAATTCTGGAAAGCCTTGAAAGAGAGATTTGACAATCTGAGATAACTCTTCCTCATGCTCTTGATGAGTGGATGAATCTGAGATTTTCGAAAAAGTGTAAACATATAATTATGCAATGTTGAGAGTAACTGTCTAATTGAAATATTGTGGCAAACATGTCTGAAGTATAAATGCTCAATAAGATGTATCACACATTCAACAATAATAACTGCGTTCTACAAGAGTAATATAGGAATTGTGTGTATAAAATGTTTTTGAGCTAATTGTGGTGCTTATGATAGAGGAGAAAAATAATGATCTTCTTATCAAAAACCACAATTCTCGTCCTACTGGTAGCAAGGCATTACTTGAAGTGAATGCTGCTGAAATGAAACCGGAGTGAGATAACTCGACTTATCGAGGTCGTGGTCGTTGACCACACCATGGACGTGGGAGAGTTTTTAATCCACGAGGAAGAAAATCCTTCAAATGGGTTCGACCTGAGGAAAATTCAAAGGGAAAAGAAGTCCTAGATAACATCACCCAGAAGCGTGATGTGTATGTTACAGGTGTGGATCAAAAGGGCATCAGTTCCATGTATGTCGAACTCCCGCTCATCTTTGTAAATTGTACAAAGAATCCCTCAAGGAAAAGAAAAAGGAAAAACAAGTTAACATGATAGAACGTTTTAAGGGAACAACGCACCTCGATGCTTCCAATTTTAGTAATGATTTCGACGAGAACACAGTTGGATGATAACTAAAATGCTTATAGTAACACTATTGAAAAGTCACTAAGAAAACCATTTATAATAATCACTTTTATGTTAGGTGTTTAATAATGTTTGTTTTACAACAACGACAACCTAATGTATAATTATTGTATTTTGTTTTTATAAAATGATTTCAATTTCTTTAATTAATTTATGATGAAACATCATCCAAGAAAAGGGTTAGAGAAATTTGTATTTCAGATAGTGGAATAACACACAATATTCTGAAGCATACAATATTTCTCTGAGTTCAAACCCACATATGTTGTTGTTAGTACAACATCGGGTCCTACGAACCTGATTGAAGCACTAGGCAAAACAGCTTTATGTTGCCCAATGGAACAAATTTTTTAATTGGTAATATTTTGTATTCTCTGAATTCTAAATAGAATTTTTTTGAATTTAAAAGACATATACCTTCAAGTATAATACTCAATCTGCAATTGAGGATGGAAAGAAACACATATATGTGACTTCCAAAAGTCTAGACAAAAAGTTATTTGGATTGCATCATATATATATATATATATATATATATATATAT